>QKQZ01030474.1:196-13361 GCA_003595255.1 Solenopsis fugax | reverse complement strand
TAATTTTACTTTTTAATAGAATTCTTCTTCATAAAATTTTATAATCTTAAATTTTAACAAAATATATTTTTATTTCAAAATATTATACAATACTCATTTAAAGAATACAATATAATTATTTTATAACAGTATTTATTAAAACAGTATTAAAAAATTTTAATCCTTTGACTTGAAGATATTGTAGGGTAACTCCGATATATATCCTGCACCTAATAAAAAAACTTAATTTATCAAATACTATTTACTACGTTTAAATAAACTGTACCAGTAAAAACTTTATACTATCTATTATAAACGAAATTAGAAATACGAAATATTTTTTTATATTTGGAAGAAATTTAAAAAAACCCTTGCATTTTTGCCATATTTCACAAAGGTGATTTATGGCCACTTATGTACGAGACAATCAAGTTGAACAAGGAATACAAGAACTGAGTAGGGGTAAAAAGGGTAAGCTGACGAAGTGGGTAAGATGACGAATTGTTAATTTTTCCAAGTTAATAACAAATGATGAGCCAGTGCTTAATTTATTAGAAACTTTAGATGGTAATAAATAATCTGTGATAGTTTAATTTCAATCTGTCCAAGATTAAGAGTAGATAATATAATAAAAGATTTGTTTTCGAAGCACTTATCCGTAACTCTTTAGTATTTGTTCATAAGGAATGACATAATTATAATAAATATTTTTACTTTCTCTTAGAAAATCACAATGTTGTATAGCTAAAAACGTATACCATAACGTATTCATATTCTTCTATTTTCATGTTTCTATTTTCAATATTTATATTTGATAAACAAATAAATATGGCGACTGTGGGTAAAATGACGAACGTCGTGTATTAGCAAGGTAATGCATTTGTGCATTAGTTTTTTCGGTCTTAACAGCATTCTGACTATTTACAACGCAATTTTAATCGCAATATGTATCGTAATGTATATCACAATTTTAATAATTTTATTTTTGCAAATTATATAAATATTTTTCATTTTATTTACGTTTTTCTTTAACTATGTTGTAATATCCAAATAGTATAAGATTATTATATTATAATGAATCTTTTTTATTCATAAGAGTACATTTTTAACTTTATTTGACTGTTTTTCACCTTACTCGGTATTAAAAGTCATCTTACCCTCATATGGGGGCAAGATGACGAAATTGACATGTCCTAAAAAAATTTAAATTAAAAAAAATTCTAGTTTATTTAACAACTTTTAATTTTTACTGATGATAAACAAGGTTTTAGTGAATCTAAAAAAAATAGATTGTTATTTTTACATTATCACAGAAATTAGCAAAAATCGATAAACCTTAAGGTCGTTACCCCCTTTTCCCCTACTTGTATGTTTGTGTACACCATTTTTTACTATCTCGCTATACTTATGTATCACGGAATAATTAGTAAACATTTTCTACATGGGAGAGTAATCATTTGACGTAGACTGTAATATATCTGTGCCACTCATAACATTGACTACGTTTACACAGCTTCTAACTTCGACTTACAATTAGTAACGTTGATGTTATAACTCCTACTTTTAATACTTTTACTAAGGTGAGTTGTGTTTACACGCTCAGGTTTATTTTATCTTCACCAAGCTAAAACAGCTTAAGAACTTCTAAGTAAAGTGAATCAAGGATTTCCACTAGTACCAATATAAAATGTCAAAAAATTAGATTTCATTAATTTGAGAAAATATCGAGTTTCAATGATTTCCCAACTTTCATGCTTTTTGTTTTCCATCGTTTCCATTTCACTTTCTTTACCTTTTATATTTAATATTCAATACCAACTCTGTAAACAATGAAAAATTAAGATGTTTAATTTTTATAGGTTGGCATTATTGCCGTCATTATGTTGCAACCGTTTACACGGCCTTTTTACGTCGATGTAGTAACTCTAATCCTCTTCACCAAATGACTTTGAGTTACTACATCGATGTTATAACTTCGGCGTAAATCGTGTAAACGTAGTAATTGATAAATTGATTTAATTTATGGTTTTATTAATATTAATTATAATAAAAACTAAAATTACAACCCAATACTAATATAACACGAAAATTAACATAACAGAGTGGTTGCAAGCAACTCATTTCAATTCCTATTTTTTCTGCGGCGTAAATCCCCGTGCGACGGGATAAATACCGGAGTTAATCCATTACATTTAGTACCTAATTATTTCAATTAGGGGACGACCATCCAATGACCTTTTAACATTGGCAAATATTATCAAAGATCATAACCCTGAGTATCCTTAATAAACAACACTTTAATGAATGATCGTTCAAGTTTTAATATAAAATATTGATTATAAAAAAGTTATTTAGCCAAATAAAAGTGGGTGACATATCCTTCTTTTCCTATACTAACATAAAATTAATATTCAAAATTCAAACGGATTTTTTTTATGATTGCATGATTAAGAAATATTAAAAGATGTAATTAAATAAATTTATTTCAAAAATGCATTAAAAATTTCTCTAATTTTATCTGAGAACTATGAGTAAAATTCCTAGAAAATTCAGGAATTCGGGAATTTTTTACAAAATTTTAGAAAACCCGCACTATATAATTTTATTTCAATATTTAACATGTAAAAGATAAAGATATTCTATAATAAAAACACAAATGTTCTTTTTTCTGTAGTAATAAATTCATATATTTTAAAAAAGATATCGAATAGTCGAACGTTTTTATAAACACGAAAAATGTTCTCAAATAATATTACAGTCTTTCGATTTTTACCTCATAACATGTAAAGTGATACATCGCGAACAAAAAAATAGTTTGAAAAAGCAAATCCAACATCGTCACAATGTCATCTTCTTCCATATTTTTTATGATTGTGTATATAACCGTAACAAGTTCCAACAAAATAGACATGAAGGTGAGCAGGGTGCCTATCCCGTATAGAGCATTTATCAGTACAGCGCTATCTAGAAGCACGCCGTGCAAATAACGCACATCATAAACCGTGATTTCGCCCTGCGAGCCAGTCACCGGTAATTCCGAAACGTGAGGGACTATCGTCTCGTTCAGGTGGCGGAAACGTTGACGTATCAAATCCAGAAAGATGCACGTCAGTAAAACACAATAAGTGCCAGTGACGGTAAGAACCATACTTTGAAATGTACTTGCTATCCCCATCGTTCCTTCTAATATACCATTGCGGATAGTGTAAAACGACTTCCAACTTAATGTGACGAGCGTGTACACAAAGTACAGATACACGAATACATGTTTGTCCTTTCTTTGATGCCCTAATTTTATTGCTCGTTCGTCGTATGTTACAAATTTGTCGGACACCTGCAACGATCATGTGCAAGACGTGATGTAATAATTGATTACTATTTGAAGGGTATTTAAAAGCTACCTGTAAAATTGAAATTCAGCGTTTATAAAAACACAGTGACCATTAATAATCAATGACCATCTCTTGCAATAAAGACTTCAAATAGACTGTAACGAAGTAATTTTAACGATTTGCTTTTAGAATTCAATGCGAATTACATGAGATGTCATATCTGACCACCCTACATATCTCACGATTCCCGTCTTTTATCTATTATTCCATATGTTATTTATTACAAATTTTATGCTAATTACTTAAAAAGAAACATTTATCTCTATCTGTATTAGATTTTATTAAAATTTTGATAGTATGAGATAAAAAATGCACTTACCTTAACAATATCTTCGCTCCAAAAGGCTGCCACGAAATGGTAAGGGAGTAAAGAGGTGAAATATGTACTATATCGTATGACAGAAAGTGCGAATTCGTTTTTAGCCTTTTTATCAGACGATTCATTGTACTTGGAATAATAAAATATAGCCATATATGAGCAATGAATCAATATCCATATCATACAGAAACCACAGCTCCAAGTACTGTTTGGTTTCAATCGGCCGTTCACCAATTTGCACGAAAATAAACCCAACGCTTTGTTGAGTATTATTAAAAATTTCAGATTTCGGAAAGGCATTGTTGTGAATGATATCGACTTTATCACGATAAAAAAGAAATTTGTGCTCCTCACAAAATAATTGCTTTAGATGAATAAATTTTTGTTCGACGAAATATCTTTACTGTAAAGATATTATTAACTACTTGTAAATTATTAAGTGAAAATAGCCAATTCATAGAACGACCGAACGATCGCCATCACACCAGACGACTGAATTTTATATAGAGATATAGTGGACTTCAACCTTTATTTCTTTCTACACTTTTATCGACTCATTTTGCTGGCGTCGTTCTGTCGTTACATGCATATTCTCGGATGCAACCAGACTGATAAAAAACAAAGATTAGATTTGTGAGCACTGACACAATTGTGTTAACGATGATTATATGCAACTCATAGATACATGGCATGTAAGTGTTTCATCGCGTTCTGTCCATCGCGAATTACTTCCACGACACACGTTCACGATTGTTCCGAGATCTCGTCTATTTTACTTTTCGACTTGCTTTTCTCGAGGACTGAGTCCCGATTCACCGAGCTCTACGCGATAAGTCTCTATTCCATTTCTAAAGCTGTAAGATTTATAATGCAAGGTTAGCAAGTAACTCGTTATTTGTAACGAAGTCACAGAGAAACAAATTACTTTTTTTAGTAACTATAACTTAATTTCGTTCTTTTCTTTCCATCTATATAACTCTACATAGTTATATAATTAGTATCTAACTAACTTGTAGTTTGTTAGATATTTACTACACATATTTTAAATTTATTCGTCAACATATAATCTGCATTTAACAAAATGAAGTAATAAATCATCTTTGAGAAAAGATATGTGGCGATTCACACGCGTACACCAGGCGCCTGCCCGGCATGATGAGCGCGCCGCGCAAACGGCACTGCTGCAGTGCGCGGTAATTAGCGCGGCCATGGGATCTTGAGTCGGAGCGGCCTACCGCTTCGTGCTAGTGTCACGGGCCGTTGTTCTCGCGTTCGTCGGGCTGCCGTTCGCGCGGCGCGCTCAGCATGCCGGGCAGCCATTCGGCAGACGCAAGTCCGTTTGGGGCCGTTTACGTGTTCGGACGTGTTCGCCCGTTATTGATATTTTTGCAACCGTCGATTACATCACAATCGACCTGCCGGGATGACTGCTGTCGTTCTGTGCCTTGATTTCCTATTATTGTGTTTTTGCATTGTGATCTGACTTTCGAGTTCCAACTTTGTGTACTTTGTATTTCACATTAGGATAATTTATTTGAATTTCTCATATACTTGAATAACCACATTGGTCTTTGAGTTATGGTCATAACATTCCCGGATCTTACCAAGGGAACGAGTACCATTTAAATTAACTGAACTGAACTGTTCGGCAGGCGCCTGATGTATGGCGCGTGTGAGTCGCCACAATATATAAATATTAAAGTTAAAATTTTAATCTTTAAACTACTTATATATATATAACAATTAAACCATTTTACCTATTTACAATTACTACGTTTATACGACCCAATTTACGCCGAAGTTATAACATCGGTGTTATGCTACTGGCCAATCATAAGTATTTCTCTGAGGAATAGAAAGATTGACTAGTTTTATAACATCGATTTTATAACTTCGGCTTAAATCGAACTATATAAACGTAATCATAGACATACTTTTTAAGCATATATTCTATGTATAAAGCACTATTTTTAAGTGGCAAATTTAAAAGTGGGTCTTATTAAGTGCTTTATTCGATTCAAGTACCTTACACTTACAATATTAAATCATAATAGCCGAGTTTCGTAAAGAGCTATAATTTCATCCTTGTTGGTTACCGAACGTTAAATAACGATAAAATGATACATTTTCAGCAAACGAAAATGAATTGAAATGGATAGAAATAAATTTATTTTGACATTTTCGAATTCGCGCTTCAGGTTTTTTTAATTCATTTGAATCCAAAAATAATATGAATTCATGCTGATTAGCTTATTTCGTATTTCAATTTATTTGAATCCAAATTAATATTATGAGGGCATGAATCTATCCGAATTCAAAATAATAAATAGCTCATTTCGTATTTTAATTCATTTGAATTCAAAAATATTATAATGTGGACATGAATCCATCCGAATTCAAATTGATAAATGGCGCATTTCGCATTTCAATCCATTTGAGTCCATTTGAATCCAAAAATATTCGGAGGCTCTAAAGCGTAAACTCGAAAACATTAAAATAAATTTTAATTTTTAATTAATTTGAATTTATTTTTTTTTGCTGGGTCATATGCATCCTGCGCTTTACTGGCAATGGGAAAATTGAGGGATTTGAAGTATGAATTGTTGGAACATCCTCCCTATTCGCCAGATTTGGCTCCCTCTGACTTTCATCTATTCCCAAATCTTAAGAAATTTGTGGCTGGAAAACGTTTTAGGTCAAATGAAGAGGTGATAACAGCGGTAAATGGATATCTTGAAGACTTTCCAGAATCGCACTTCAGGGACGAAATCCAGTTATTGGAGAAACGTTGGACAAAGTGTATTGAACTAAAGGGAGACTACATTGAGAAATAAATGCATTTTTTAAATAAAAAACTCATTTTTTCACTACTAGGCCGAGAACTTTTCACCTTGCCCTCGTAATTGTTAGAATTCTGCGCAGGTGGGTTTGAATTTGGCGATGGGAAATAACAATTATTATCTTTATTTATAAACTGTGGCTTTATGCTTATTTCGTGCTATTCGAACTTGTCTCTGCCGTTGCTATGCTCACACTAACTTGCGGGACGAATAATATTTTAAAGTAAGTCAACGACCGAGTTATGGTACCCTAATAGAGAATATACATTTCGAAACTGAGAGAACATCGCATCAACATATTACGATATCTCTACACTCTCCCTATCGAAATATGCATTAATTAATTAAATTTAATGACCGAAATTCAAATGATTATTCTTCACCAAAGATTTTGTTAGGATGACCTTTCCCACATATCCTCTATTGTTTCCGGATCATTATCTAAAATATTTAGTGCTACATTCGCTATATGATATCGTTTCTTGAGCCCTGGAGTACCTGTTTGAATTATTTTAGGCCTACCTCGAGCCCTTTTAATATTGTCGAAAGTTAATTCATTCGTCTTTAACGAGTCACTTATATATCCTTGCGTGGATCTAAGCTATTAGATTGATGCAAATGAAATGGTCGTTTTCAGTATTTTGAATTTTCCACCCCTACATGTCACTTTTCTTTCGTACAGAGAACGGTGTATGTATACTGTGTGAAAAGTACATAGTCATCATGTGATTTAGTGCACATAACCTTATTTATTTATTGTACTGTTAGTCGTAGAAATTTGTACTAACGCCGTGATGGAAAATAAAGAAATTCGTATAATTTACTTATATGAGTTCAAACTTAATCATATTGCAGCCGAGGCAACGCGTAACATTAATGCATTTGATAAAGGTACTGTAAGTGAAAGAACAACGAAGCCATTACTGGCTTTTTTTGGTTTGAAAAATTTTGTTCTGGGGATACAAACCTCGACAATTTGCCTCGCGGACACGCACTTTCCGTCATTGATAATGTTGTTTTGAAGGAGATAGTTGAAGCAGATCCGAAATTAACAGTCCAAGAGATTGCCAAAAGACTCGAAGTTGATCATTCAACCATCGTCCGATATTTAAACGAATTGGGAAAAGTGAAAAAGTTGGATAAATCCCCCATGAAATCATAGAGAGAGACAAATTGAGACTTTTGGAGATCTGCACTTCTTTGCAGTTCCGACAAAATACAGACGGAATTTTACACAGGATTATGACTTGTGATGAAAAATGGATTTTATATGACAACCGCCGACGTTCTTCGCAGTGGTTAAATGCGAATGAGGCTCCGAAATACATTCCAAAACCGAATCTTCATCTCAAGAAAATTATGATGTCTATATGGTGGTTTAGCAAAGGTATCGTTTACTATTCTTTTACCAAACAAGGTGAGGCTATAAATTTTGATAAGTACTGTCAGGAAATTGTCATCATGCACCAAAAACTGTGCGCTCAACAGCCAGCATTGGTCAACAGACACGGCGTGTTGCTATTGCACGATAACGCTAGACCATACATTGCAAAACAAACCGTTAAAAAAATGAAGTTGAACCGAGCCGAGTTGAACATTGAAATTCTCCCTCACCCTTTCTATTCTCCAGACATCTCACCAAGATTATCACCTTTTCAAGCATCTGGATGTGTTTTTGGCGGGCAAAAATTTCAATGAAGAAACAAGTGTGAAAAATGCATTTAAAGAGTTTATTGATTCACGCTCTCCAGATTTTTTTAGAAAGGGCATTAATGCACTTGGATTACGTTGGCAGAAGTGTATTCAAGTAGATGGAGATTATTTTGATTAGTTATGTAAGTTTTTAATATGAAAAATACATGTTTCAACTTTATATTTATAAACGACCATTTCATTTGCACTAACCTAATATCTCCTAAGTTTTCTGGTTCATCTTTTTCTTTTTCACTAGTTCCTCATTATCTACGTTATCTAATTTGTTTCTGCCTCCTTTTCATGATCTGTGTTTGACAATAAATTTATATCTATAAACTCTGCTGTATTTTTATTTATATCTTCGATAAAACGAACGTCTCGACTTTTGATAACTTTTGTCAGGGATCCATAATCTATACGCTTTTGCTTCACTAGAGTAACCTACTAGAATTGCTGTTTCGCCCTTCGGATCAAATTTCGAAATGCTTCGTCCCTTCCTCAAAAATGTAGCATGAGAATTAAAAATTCTTAAGTTATAAGTAAACATTTGGTTTTCTATCTAGCCATAACTTATACGGAGTTTGACCATCGTTTGCCTTTGAAGGGCATCTATTTCGTAAGAATATTGCCGTAAGAATAATTTGTTGACAGCTTCGGCCCACAGGCTGTTGGGTACATTTGAATTAATTAACATTGCGCGCACCATTTCGACAATTGTCCTATTCGCGCGTTCCGTGACACCATTTTGCTGCAGCGTATATATAATCGATAATTGTCACTTAATGCCCTGACTTTCTAAATAATTATCGAATTCTTTACTAATATATTCTTTGGTATTATCACTACATAATTTTATTATCTTTCGGCCAGTTTCTCTTTCGACACGCAATTGATATCTTTTGAATTCCGTTAAGATGTCACTACGCGATTTCAAAAATACGACTTCCATATACCGCGTTTTGTCATCGATAAAAGTTGCAAAATAACGCGATCCCCCATTTGACCTTACATCTATAGATCCAGAAATATCCGTGTAAACGAGTTCTAATATAGATTTCGTTCGAGTGCCTTCTATGAAGGGTAACGTATGTAATTTGGCTCGATCGCATGTTTCGCATCGTAACCTTGAGTGGTATATCTAATTCATAAACTCTTTCCTTGTGAACTCTAATTCTTTTAAATTATAATTTAAGTGACCATATCTTTCATGCCATAACTTTAATTTTAACTCATATTTATGCTGAACTCTGAAAGCGCCTCGTGGTTCGCTACTTGTTTAATTACATACATATAATTTCTTTTAATTGCGATACAGACTAACAATCTATCCGGTCTAGTGATTTTTTTCGGTTATTGCAGGAATTGATAACAAATTACTTCTCAACTCGAGCACGAATAATACATTAATTAATTTTATCGATTTTATTCTACCTTGTAATATTACATTTATGCGCACGGTCCCTACTTCCTGCGATACTATACTTTCTTTTTCGGTTGTATTTATATTACTCACCAGCCCGTCAGACAACGTTTCGAACGCGCGGCAATTATTACACATGTGTGACATCGCGCCGCTATCTAAATACCATTCATTTTTTTTGTCGAACAAGCTAACGCCAAGATCGTGATTAAGGAATCTTCTCCTTCATTTTCTTTAATGATTTCAGCTTGCTTGGTCTTACCTCCTTCTCTCTTCGGAAAACGGCAGCGATAGGCTGGATGTCTATGTTTACCACAATTAGAACAGTTTCCGTTGAACTTCCTCCTGTCCTGATCGCTCTTTACCGGGCCTTTGTTTGTATGTGTGGATGATCCCTTGATGTGACCGTTTCGTGATACCAGTATTGTTGTTGCTCCGTTTTCTTTGATCTCTTGTCGTTGTCGACTTATCTCCTTTTCTATTAGTTTTCCCTTGATGAAATTGACCATTGAAGTCTGGTCCCTTAATTCTATTGCCACGCAGAAATTCTCATAATCCTTGGGCAAACTACTTAGCAGCATAATTGACTCCGATGTAATTTCTACCTCTGCATCCTCCAACAGATTGATCTTTTCTTAAAAATTATTTATATACTGCGACATTGATTCGGACGGATTCTTTTTCAAATTATACAGCTGTCTGTACAAAACTGCTTTTCTTACTGGACCTCTAGAATTGTGAATTCTTGCCAATTCATCCCACGCTTGTTTAGACGTGACACTTATCTTATATGTCCTAATTCTACCTTTTATATGCTTAGAGTGCGAGCGTCTTCTCATTTTTTATTATCCAAGTCGCTTTATTTTGCGTATCCTCTGGCTTCACTTTTCCACTTGCATATTCCCATAAGTCATTGTATACTAAAATGCTCTTCATTTGTATTTTCCATACTTCATAATTTCCATCGACTAACTTTTCGATATGCTGGATGCTGCTCTGCATCTTGACGTATACGGCATTGCCACTCGTCTTTCAATACAATTTTTTTTTTATTATTTTCTCTTGCATACACGGGGCCTGTGCCTATAACCTGTTAGAATTCTGCGTAGGTGGGTTTGAATTTGGGAAATAATAATTATTATTTTTATTTATCAACTGTGGCCTTACGCTTACTTCGCGCTATTTGAACTTGTCTCAGCCGTGGCTCGCACTAACTTGCGGGAATAATATTTTGAAGTAAGCCAACGACCGAGTTACGGTATCATTAGAGAACATACATTTTGAAACTGAGAGAATATCGCATCAAAATATTACGATATCTCTACATTAATGATACCATTTTGATGTCAACATAACATTAGTTGAAATTTTTGAACATAACATTAAAATTATCATCTAAATATTTAGTTTTTCTATGATGTTTCATCACGTACAATATCAATAATTTAGTCGCTGTTAATTTTTTGTCATATGGAACTATTTTCATGACACTATTATGAAAAACGTTGGTTTTAACGTCATATTGACATCACTTTGACTGGACAGTTTTCACTAGAAAAGTTATGAGTTAACTTTCAAAGTTTGGGGTTTTCTTTGTAAGGAAAATACATCTACAAAGTATTATTTAATACTTATAACACAACAGGTTATATTAAAGTGTTTTATTGTTGTGGCTATATTGGACACATGGCGTCACGGTCTAATTTCCTAAAAAAAAAAGTAACTTTATCTTTACACTGAAATAATGTTGCACATATCCTTCCGCGACATATCAACTAATAAAAAATGAAACCACATTCGTCTACCTAAAGATATGTGTTGCTTGTTACGGTTACTGTTTCATGTTAAATCACACGACATATAAACTTTGATATAAATAATCATGATTTTATTACACGAACATGCATTCAGCTTGTTCGAAATCTATGTCAAGGAGATACTAACAAATCAATACTATCATATTGCAGACTAATGCAGATTAAACATTTAATGTACATTTGCACATTTGTGCATATATGTCGACGCGGCGTAAATTTTCTATTAAAAGAACAATTGTGTTTGTTTTATAAAAATGTACAGATGTATTGTTACGCCCATGATCTCGTTGATTTCTGTTCTTCTTGTACTGAATAACTGTTTGGAGAAATCAATACATCACAGCTAGACGCGGAAAGCGATATCAGACAAGAGACCATCGTTTATCGACGATGTTGTTGTGACGGATCTCGCGTTGCGTTCGGAATTTTGTGATCCTCTTTCTCTATATTTTCCCGTTTTAATAAAGCCTGCGTGATGAGTTCAATTGTGGGAGTGTTCTTTAAGTGCTAGAGCGAGAGATGAATGTGCGCCGCGAGTCTCACGAACGGAGAACGCGCCGCGAGTGCAACATTTTAAGAAGAAAGAGAATCTCAAACTTCCGAATACAATGCGAGATCCATTAAAACAACGTCGTCAACGAGCGATGATCTCTTGTCTGATTTTCGTGTCTAGCTGTGTATCGATTTCTCCAAACAGTTGTTCAATATTGAGAAGACATAAATCAACGAGATTACATGCGCAACATATATAAAAAAATAAGGTAAATGTCTAGAAAAGGTTACACCCCACCGATTTCAATAACCTTGGTATATGTTATAGGGGTGAGGATACTGATCAACTTTTTCTTATAAAATAATCGGGAGTCTCGTATAGTTTTTGAGTTATACTTAAAAAAATAAAATACAGTTTTTCTTAATTATTTCAGAAAATATTCATTTTACAAAAGAATTTGTCAAACAAAAAATGAAGCTTACAAAAGCTCTACAAATAAGGTTCTATATATATATGTATATATATACACATATATACATATAGGGGAAGGGGGAGAAAGATGCCAAAGTGGGTAAGGTGACGAATTGTTATTTTTTTCAACTTAATAACAAATGATCGATGATAACAAATGAATTAATAACAAATGAACCGATGCTTAATTTATTAGAGACTTTAGATGATATAATAAATAATCTGTGATAGTTTGATTTCAATGTGTCCCTAAGAGTAGGTAATATAATAAGAAATTTGTTTTGGAAGCACCCATCCGTAATCTTTTAGTATTTGTTTATAAGGAATGACATAATTATAACAAATATTTTAATTTTCTCTAAAAAATCATAATATTGTATAGCTAAAAACGTATACAATAATGTATTCATATTCTTTAATTTTCATGTTGCAATATTTATATTTAATAAACAAATAAACACGGCGACTGTGAGTAAGATGACGAACGTCGTGCATGAGCAAGGTAATACATTTGTGCATTAGTTTTTTCGGTCTTAACAGCATTATGACTATGTATAATGCAATTTTAATCGTAATATACAGGATGAGCCATTTTAATTAACTCACGCAATTATTTCGGAAACAAAGCATTGTAGAGAAAAATGTTTCAGACAAAAGTTTTATGGTTTCGAGGGAACCATAAGATGGTATCATTGGTTTGACACTGAAGAGTCATTTGAAGGTTACGTGAAGGTCACTT
>QKQZ01030467.1:0-11302 GCA_003595255.1 Solenopsis fugax | reverse complement strand
AATCACTATAAATTATAGTTAAATTATGGTAATTGCAACCATTCTCTTCTCTCAGTGTATAAAACGAAATTACAATTATCAATACAGTTCTAAAACGTATTTTAGGATATTGTAACGTACAAATTTTACCTCCTATTTTTTTAGTTACTATTTCCACACTGAGAGAAATGTTTTGTAAAATCAACCAAAGTTTGGTTGATTAGTGATCAAATGAATGTTATAGTGATAGTTATTAAATATATAGTTGTTTTGACAAAACAATTTGTAGTCTTAACCAAATAATTATTTTCATACGACAAATTACAAAAAGTTTTTGGTTTTTTTGTTAAATGTAACAAAGTTTTTGGTACCAGTAACTATAAAATTCATTTGATCACTATACTACCAAACGATTTCTCTCAGTGCAAATATCTTTCGTGTCCTTTTTTTATATTTTCTCCGCATGTATTTATAGTTATAAATATCTTTTTACCACGGCTACGGATACCAAAACATTTTATTTCGCTGCAAATGAAGCGTCCCATCCCTATAACGAACGAGCTTCAGACTTCCCCGTGCTTTTATTTTGCAGAACCACGGAAAATATCGTAAGAAGAGGAAAGCAGAATTTCTCAGAGTCGCAGATTTAAATATACGTTCTAGTATCGAACAAATAAAAATACTTGGCGCATCCTTCAGAAGTTAATATACATTCCTCGGGTCTTTCGGCTATGCGTTTTACTCTGTTCCCTCTTCCTCTTCCTCCTCGAGACTTTGCTTTCGTCGCTTCTCGTGTTATCTCAACGATGCCACGTGGAGGATGTAAATTATCGTACGTGACAGAAGAGCGGCGGGGATCTTTCGCGTCAGGATTTCCACGTAGTATTACCACCTCGTAAGTCACAGGTTAACGCCCCTGGGAAATTACCGGGGCGCGTCGATACCAATTTGCGCCAGTTGGCCAATGAGTAACGCGCCCCGGTGTCGTATGTATCTCGCAACCACCCCTGCGAAGCCGCACGCGACTCTTAGACGCGTTCTCGACGTTCCCACGCCGCGCGGAGACGTCGCAGCCTGTCGCGCGCGCGTGACTGTCAGCTGGACGTTTTTTTCCTTTTAAACCGCATTGCCTGCACTTGTCCGCGACGAACGAGACATGCGTCCTGAGAACCGAGATCTCTGCACGAGGCGTCCAAACGCAATCAAAGCCCGATCATATGCAGGCTTCGTATCGGTGCAATTGCACTCCAGTACTCCAGGCACGTTTTATTCAAAGTACAACCACATGTAGCTCCCTCCAGAAGTAAAAACACATTTTATGTCATCCTGATTACAACACAACTGTCCCAATGGTAAATTGGCTTTGCAACAATCGGCCGTATTTTTTTCTTTTTTTTCATATTTTTTTCATGAACAAAACATTTGCGGTGTTGTTGCCGTACGTAGCTTTGTTTTCCGATAACAACGGCATAGAGTTCGCCGTTACGTGCGCGGAAAATTGTAAGAAATATCGGACGGGAAATTTTCGCGGAGAGGAGCAGGGGGTAAAAATAATGTTTCCGTAATACATGGGGAAAAAGGCAAAACACGTGCTGCGCCGTTCGCGTGGCCGCGACTACCGATACACACATCCACGGAAATTTCAATATTCGTTACCGAGCTCACAGGGATATACATTATACGACGCGTAGTGGCATAATATTGATATAAAGCACAATTTCCAGCTATAAGCTTTATGCGGGTCGAAATGTATTTTCCCTCCCGCTCCCGTTATTCCAACGTTTTTCCAACACGCGCGCGCGTGTCGCGTTCGATCGGAATAAAAATCACTTCGGTTGTAAACGCGAAACGGCGGGATTTCACTCGCCTTGATACAGCCTCATTCGGCGAAATAATTTCGAAGGTATTCGCCATTGCGTGCGTGCGTGCGTGCGTGCGTGGGCGTATTTGGATTGTGCGTGCACGATCCAAATCCGATCGTGGAACGCGCGCGATTAATCGAACGGAGGGAAATGGACACGGTTTGATATACTGTCGATGTATTGCGTCGGTGTTGTTACTACGAAACTTGAACGAGTATCGGAACTGCGTCACGCAACGAATGGATATCGGTGACATTGCGGCCGTTATCGAAGTTCTAATCAACAACAAGGAAACACATCGCGCGATATTAAATTGTACGACGCGATATTATGTATTACGACGGCAACGTGCCATTAACTACTAACGCTGGTGAATGTTCTCTTCCCGATCATTTTCGCGATTACGCTCCATTGATTAGTTAATCGAGTAATTTCGCAGCGTAGGAGAACACGATATTAATGTTTTACAACAGACCTCGTGCACACCCAGAGAAAGGTTTTTTTCGAATAAAAAAAAAATATGTGCATTGCTATACGATTAAAGAAAAGATTCTTTGATTTGAAGAAACTTTTTAGTTGTTCCTTTTAATAGAATTAAAGAAATAGTTTGGTTGTGCAACGCAAATCATTTTTTAAATGAAAGAAATAAATTTTTAAAACCCGAACAACTAAATTATTTCTTACATTTCTGTCAGCATTTCTTTGAATCAAATAATTATTTGTTTAAATTAAATGAATGATTTGAACAAATAATTTTTGTATTTTTACAAAGGCTATTAACTAATAACGTTTGATTTCTTGAAATTAAATAATTTTTTATTTTCCACAAAGGTATTTTCACTTTAATTAAAAAGAAAATCAAGTTAAAGAAACGATTTCATTAATTCAAACCTAATTTTTCTCCGAGTGCAGACGTGTCTCAAATGTCGTTCTATATTGTTTCAAACGTTTCGGGCCGAAAGCGTTTCGCGTTGAGAGATCGTCGAAATTATTATCGCGCATCCAGGATAGAACGCAGTAGACGAGTTAACGGTTAGAAGAGGGGTAACTTTAATTGCACAAAATTACGTCACGTGAGTAATTTCCTGGAGCGTCTGGGGCCCCCGGGCTAATGTATTATATCATATCGCAAGTAATTGCCCAGGCTTCTGAGTAATGTGTCAACTTTCACGCAGTAAAACAGCCGCGGCGGCGAATGCAAAATATGGATAGTCAGCGCTCTTCCGGTACGCGAGTGAAAGAGAAGCGTGTCCTTATACGAGCGGCGCGGCTGCTGCAACTTGGCCGCGTGTTACGTCCGAGACGGGTCATAACTACCGAAAGGCGTATGCTTACGTATGGATGCGATGTGATGTCGCCGAATGAAGGAGCAAAAGAGACGGGAGAAGGAGGGGGAGAGATAGAAAGAGGAAGATCTCGTACGCTACACGTGAATCACGTCACTTTTGCGCCATGCCGGAAGCTGGAACGGGCCCAATGGGAGTTTAACGAGGCTCGTCGACGTAGAAAACCGAGCCAAGAAATGGAGCATCTCTCGAGTGTCAGCCACCTCGAGAAGTTGCCCTCTGCTACTTTTGCTTCTTCTTCTTCTTTCATCGAGAGAGAGAGAGAGTGAGAGAGAGAGAGAGAGAGAGAGAGAGATATGAGGCAGGGGGGAGGAAAAGGTACGCCTCCGTCGTTGTATTATGTATTCACCGTCGCACAAATTATACGCGACGCGCAAATTATTCGACGTATGCCGGCGTCGCGTACGCGCCCGAGAATCCCGACGATCTTCTACTCGCTTCAAATACGCGATAAGGAACGATTTGAGATAAGAGACACGTACATGCTACATTAGGTTTCTATTTTTTTTAGCTGAACTTCGTGCACAGTTCATATTTTCTCTTTTTCTCTCCAACGTGAAAAGAAAAGACGAACCGCGCGTGCAGAAAGTTCAGCTAGAAATAGGCTTATTGACGAAAGAAACATCCGAAGATTTTGGGATATTCTGCAAGTACGGGCACGTTCAATAGTTTAATTCTTCACGCAATCTTTGCAAAAAATAAGTTCGAGAAATGAGGAAAGAAGCATCGTTGCGATCTCCATTTCTATCCGCTATCTATAGCAATCTCTCGCTGGTAATAATTGCCTTTTCTCTGCCGACGTGATTCGTCATCTGAATGATGACAGCATATTTCTCATGATGTAGATGTCGGGACGCGATACGACGCCCACTTAGTCTCGCGATAGTGAATTGTTCAATCAGCCTGCATCTCGAGTCGAAAGAAGCGTGTCCCGTTGCGTTCGCGAAATTCACCTTGTCCCGATAAAACTCGCCCACATTTCAGTCTTTCGACGAAATTAACTGTTCTTCGCGTTTCCCGTTGACGAAACTTCGTGGGAGGACATTCGGTGTCCGTCCTAATAATACCGATCGCTCCTTCGGGTATCTTGGTATTTTTATAACGGGCAACTGGGTATCTCTGAATTATTTGTGCAGCTCAATTTCGTAAATGTAGATAAAAGCGATGTTATATTTCGCCCGTGTTGAAGAGGGATTCATTCTACAAGCATTGCCGAAAACCTGATATTTTTGTTTGTACGATAAGAAAGTCTTTGTTTATAATACGACGGGATGGGAACAAAGCAAGTTTCTCAGCCTCTTGACGTTAAGAGGGTCGGCCTCTCGACTACTCCCCCTTGTTTCCGGACGCGAAAATTCGCAGTCATACCGCGTCCCGGCGCGAGAGAGGGTCGAAAAAGCTCATGGACCGTACAGACGGGAGACGCTGCTTTCGCGATAAATCTTCGGGGACGCAATTAAGCCGACCTTTAACCGTTGTGGTTCGCGAGACCGCCGCGCCGCGAACGCATTTGCGATTTTGCGACGCGTAAAAGTCAGGCACTCGAAGGAAATTTAATACCGCTGTTGTGCGCGACCTTTGCAAAGCGGAGATTTCATAAATGTCGAGGAGCCGCGATGCAGCGATGGCAACGATGTCATTTCGAGGTGTCAGATATCTTCAGCCAGTGAAGCTGTTGTTCGAGGCGACAAGTAATGTATATATAATGCTGTAATCTAAGAACTTATTTTTAGATATTCCCTTTAAAAGATGGAGAATACATAATGCATGGTATTACGGATAACTTTTTTTGTGTAACACACAATCTTCATTTTCATAAAATAGATTTAAATATTTTAATATACTTCGAGATAATGTGATTTTGATTACACAATAAATAAAATAGCTTTGATATTTCATCATCAGCACAGCTGCAAATCACCTTGTGTAACACGCTAATTACATCTATATTTACGATTGAATTTATATTAAATTGATTGCCAGCGTAATGTGGATAATGTCTGTTTACGATTCTCGCGAGAACCTTGAATATTTATTTGTACTGCCAATATGTCGCTTAAAATATGTAAAACATCAAGGAAGCGTCTCGCATGACTTGAGATGAAGGCCTCGCTCGATCCTTGCTATCACATTATTCTATTATTAATGCCGGCATATATTTGAAATTATTGCATTTCAGTATGTAGGTCGACGTAGAGCAGACAAAGTCAATGGCTTAAGTAAATCAGCGTACGGGATATAGAGTACTTTAACATGGTGCACGATAGAATCTCGATTATTCGAACAGCCATTAGCCGAGTGTTCGATTATCGGAACATCCATTAGCTTTGCGTTCGATTATCTAGACGACGTACATTCATTTAAGTATCACATGTATGCCGGAATAGAAACATTCCGCATAAATGTCCTGTTTTTTTCCCGCTAAAATTATAAATATTTTTTAATAGACGAGATGGCTTAAAACCTTTATCGGCATACATTTTGCAGACTAAAAATGTGAATTTTTATTTACGACAGGGAACACGCTGGAAAATACAGAGCTCTGCGGAAGTTAATGGAGCAGGGGTAATTTGGAAAAATATACTCTTTTTCAATTTTATATGTCGTCTACGTAAAACATTTTGAACTATTCAAATGGAAACACATACGTTGCTTGCTTGCACAGAAAAGCTCTCCAAAAATATTGCAAAGTTTAAATATCCCTTTATAATATCTCTATTACGCGTTATTAAACACATAAATTTTTTATCTGAGTTTCTCATATGTTGTCGCAATTTACGTACCTCATTTTGTATATTATGACACTTATAATATATATTAAACAAGGGTGACATCACTTTCGTCGTCATTACAGTCTAACAGTTAATCGCAATTATATCATTTGTACACCTTTTTTTAACATCAAGTTTCTCTCATTTAGATGAACGAGCTGTTTTCTCGTTATCGCTCGGATTAATAGCTCGTAATAGATCCGTTGAGAGGACGTTTGGAATTACTTGAGCGGCCGTATGTGACGTAAATTTTACGACACCGTTTTCACACTGTCTTTTGCAATCTCGTGCCTGATTGGTACGTACGTAGATGTACACGTATATCGTTCAGTTGAACGAAAAGCGCTTTAACCCGTGACATTAATTTATTAATGAAAATTGACGGCAAAGTGCCGGCGAAAAAGCGCTGAGAGCAAGCAATTCGTTGATAATTCGGACGACATCGTCCGATAGTGACGCGTCTGCAAGTAGATCTTTATAGTTATTAATTAATATTTGTCAATATATTATTTATCTTCATTAAGATTACTAGATAGATATTTCGCTTCAAGCTATAAAAGCTGAGATGGGGACTTGGTTTACACTATATCCTTACTCTCACTCATCTTTCCACACTACTGTATACACTAATGCTACCTTACCAATATTGATCCTATACTTTAATCCTACTAATAATTTATTTCCGCCTTTATTATTTCTATATACTTTACAGCCTTACCTATTATCCAATGCAATACAACACAATATAATACCTCTTTATCATAGTCTTGAGTTACATCATTTATTTTACATTTTACATTTTTACATTTTTACCTACTTTTACATTCTTCTTTTTATATATTTTATACTTTTTCTTCGTTGATTTTTATATACTATTTTCATTAAGATTAATAGTAAACAACACGCAAAAATTCCAATAAAAAAATGTTCCTCGAAATAACGCCATTCTAGAAAACCAGTTTTTTTCCGAAATATTTGAAGTTTCAAAACAAAAGATTTGCCTGTTTTTATTCTATCGCGATCGTATTGTTTGTCATGATAATCGCCATTTCCATTTCACGAATTCGAATTTCCTCCCGTTCCGCGTCCGAGCACTCCTAACGCCGGCGGGGCCGCGGATATTAATCGCGGGATTTTATTGTTCGCGCGTTGTTTTTGAAAATAACTTCGCCACCCATCTGCACGCCGTCGACGAGGCATTTACAGGGGTGGTCGCCGGTACAGCATAGTGGTAGGGTACGGCGAACGAAGGGAGGTGAAATTTGCGTTAAGGGGTTCGAGACTAATGCGTGACGTGCCAGAACACAATGGGGGTCGACCGAACGGCATTGTGCGTAACGCGCAGTACAATCGCGCGTGCATAAAACACGAGCGAGGGAGCTCGGTGGCTGTGATGCGCTCTAAAAGCTAGTTGCTAGAGCTTAAACGGAATAATACGAGCTCGTTCGTCTTGTGTTCACTATAATTAAATAATGCAATTAATGGTTACATTCCGTGCGTACTAAATAATTAGCAAGGAAAAAAATAATGAGTCTATTTAGGATGAATACAGAGATCTACTTCTACCGTAACTGACGATTTGCGGTTTTCTCGAGAATATATAATTCGAAAATAAAAAAAATATGTTTACAGTATGCATACGACATGACATAAACGGACCATGACACCCTGATGCAAAACTGCAAGACATACAATAAGGTATGACTATTCTGGGTTATAAGCGATTCAACTTCAAGGGACTCTTCTAGGATATTCTGAGAAACATTTAAGATACTCGAACAGAATGTCTTGCATAAGCGCATCCGACAACCTCGTTCCTTTGAATAATCTCACCACACGACTGTTCAGGTGGTTCAAGGGCGAATTTTCAGATAAACGGGTATAAAGCGCAAGAACGTTCCATTTCCGGCACCGTTATCGCTAACGGAAGACGTCATCAACGTGCATCAGATGGCATTCTTTCGAAGAAAGGGAGGGATTTGCGCGACGAGGTTCCTGCTCGCGAGGGGGTTAAAGTTTCCTTTGTGAACTCCGTCCGCGGCACTCAGTGGCCGACCTAGGAGCATCAACAATTGAGGACGCGGATGCAAGAACAGCGTAAGTGCACTTACCCTTCTTACGCGTCCGAGCGCGTCGCGTCTAACCCTACCCTACTGTCTGGACCTGACCTACTTGCGAGAGGAGAATGCGTTCGCGTAATAAAAGGGCCAGCCGAATCGTCGAACTGCGATGGTCGGTATGACAGCGAGAGAGCAGCACGCTATTTATGTAGTTATTGCCGTCATACGCGTCTGACAATGAGTGTCATCACCTACCGTCGACTCGGATCCGCTCGCCCACGTCGCCTTCCGTTCAGGGCTTGGATAGGCGGCGGTATAAAGAGATACGCGAGACGATAATCTGCGTATCGCAAGAGTGGCGAACGTAAACAAGAATATTCATTAAAATGAGAGAGACTGATCATCTTCCTTCGCTTCTCGTGCAATAACGCGGCTCGGCGTAAATTATTGATGCGTCGATGTCCATCGCTAAGCGATGTCGTCACAGTTGCGTCACGGAAGATCGAATACCCAATTAACGGAGGAATAATGACGCGTTGTGCGTTAATAAAATCGTCCACCGGTCGATGAACGAGTCGCACGCCAGGTCGTGACAAGTCCCGTGTCTACCGGGTTGAGCAGGATCGGTCGACGACGACGATGACGACGAGCATCCATATTTTACTGTCGTTTTATTATCGAAGCTAAAACGTACATCCGGCTTTCATGAATATTGGATTACCGAGTGTGTAGTGGATACTGGTGAACAAGAACCGCAAGACGTAAACGTCCTGAGAGTATGGTAATTTCACGTATCGATTTATCCTTTTTACGCCCCTCCCCGCCTCGCTCTTCCTCTCTCCCCCCTCTCCCCTCTTGGAGTGGATCACGAAAGTGCCTGTACGCTTTTATGT
This sequence comes from Solenopsis fugax, assembly GCA_003595255.1. Taxonomy (NCBI): domain Eukaryota; kingdom Metazoa; phylum Arthropoda; class Insecta; order Hymenoptera; family Formicidae; genus Solenopsis; species Solenopsis fugax. Next base: position 2,391 of record QKQZ01030467.1, on the reverse strand, counting down.
CGCGACTAGAACGATGAGATTCCATTACATCTTTGACCAAAGTTTACGTCGAAATAGGAACGTGTCCAATGCACGATGGTCTTTTGCCCAAAAAGAAACGTTTCAGCAATAGGTTCTTACAATTTTATTCGCGATTATATAATACCCTCGTATTATATATGTGTATATATTTTTTTATATTATACTTAAATATTTATTTTTCTCATTTTATTTACTTTTATATATATTTTTATTTTATTTGGTTTGGAATAAGATAAATTCCTTAAGTGTGCTACCCTTTTCGGGTGTATAACCAAGATATCTCTATCCTTTTTTCTGAGGACAATGACAAAATATCTGCTTCCGTGGGAGAATAGAAATCGATCGATCGGTCTGCGAGATAAAAATAAACGCAACCCTCGATCCCGTAAAGCTCGACCATCTCTGGATTAGGAGAGCTCCGCCGCAAAAACAAGTCGCTTCTCTCGAGTCAGTCGGCAAACTCGCTTCGAAAGTTTAGCCGGAGGAAGCACACAGGGTGTCCCTAAACAAACAGGTAAAGACCGAAAGCCTACGATTGACCATTATCGTGTAGGTACCCTTTCTGCAATCATGCTATTATCATAATTAAGGAAGTCGTTATGTTTAATGTTAATGGCATTGCGTTTGCTCCATGTTGTATAGGTGCACTTTTCGTCGTAAAAATAGAACTTTCATCCACAAGGATGGAAACGAGAACGTAATTGTCGAAAGGTCGTATAGCTCGAGACGACGTATTAGATTAATTGTAAGTTGAATACCAAAGTAAAATTATATTTCTAAAAATTCCTATACTTAAAAGGAGTATATTGGCATAGAAATAGAAGAAAAAAATCTATATATCTTTTAAAAATAGAGCGTAGAGAATTTTAATTGACATTTTCTCATAAAACTTCTTGAACTATATTCGCGAAAAGGTCATCATTGCGCCGAGCAGTTCTTATGACAGCAATTATGCGTGTCGGCTAAAACTGGTGCAGCTTCACTCGCGCGTGATAACCGGGGCATTAGCATCCTATCTCATCGTCGTCGCCGTCGTCGTTGTCGACGACGATGACGACGACGACGACGACGACGGCGCGCACAAAGTTCGTTGCGTCACGCCGTTCATCTCGCAGATCAAAGGCTTCCGCCGAAGTAATCGGGACAAAGGGATTACCTTAGTGGGAAATGCGTTTAGGATGCGTTCGTGAGCGCGGGCGGACGGCAGGATCGCGGTATAATAATGTTCTTCATGACATTTTCCGGTGGCCGGAAGACGAGTACGTTTCGCGCACCGACCCACGGACGCACGCACGTACGCACGCACGCACTCTCACGTCATTGCACTTATTCATCCGTGTGACTCACGACAAAGCGAGGAGGGTCGTCGAACCCCTCGCGCTCCCTCGCCCTCTCTTTCTCTTTCTTTCTCCCTTTCTGTATCTCTTATGAGCTCGCTCGCAACTGTTGTGGCAACGCAACAGGCCGGTTTTCAAACAAATAAAGCTGTCCGAGAGAAGAAGGCGCGATTTTCTACCGTCCAGTCCAGACATTCGTCACGCCGCAATAAAGACGAAGTGTAGTCGGCACGAACCGAGACGAGAGATCGCACGCTAACGCATATGCATTTATTAAAAGAAATCTACACACGAGTTGCAATCACACTCGTAACTAGCTGTTTTCCTTTTTCACATCCGGTAGAATGCTTAATCGTATTGTTTTCGCGTGCGACTCTAGATAAATAGTGAAGAAAAAATTATGACATTTTATTTGCAATTTTATTTAATTTTATTACACAAATTGAATAAGAAAAGCCTTCTACGGTCGTAGCTAGAGCTTCGTGCTATGTTTGTGTGATTTTATATAGTACCCATTCAAATTTAACGAAACTGCGCGCTGATTGCTTTTCAGACATAACACAGCCCTGAGTTAAATAAGAATGAGTAATATCACGTTTTATTAAATTAAAATTATTTTAACCCTTAAACACACCGATTTTGTAAAATACGGAAACACATTTGCGGGTCTGAGAGACTTTTTCAACTTTGAGAAGCTATAACTTTGATTAAAATCAATATTTTTCAACAACTTTTTTTTCAAATAAAAGTTCAGAATCTCAGACATATGACTGCACAATCGGAATTGCCAAAAAATAATTTATTGTGAAGTTATAAAGAAAAAATCATTAAGCAAAAATGAGAAATTTGTCAAAAATTCACTTGTCCTTCAAAAAATCATATCTTCGCAACAGAAAACTTTTAAGGACTTTTAAATACGGCGTTTTAAAGCTAAACAGTCATACTTTCAAAAAAAAATTGGCATTATCAATGCTTTTAAAAAGTATAATTATGTAACAAAGAGAAAATGAGGTATTTTTGGATGTCTAAAAAT
>QKQZ01030466.1:3027-22263 GCA_003595255.1 Solenopsis fugax | reverse complement strand
TATCGGCGCCCGGAGCCCGGACGAAATAAACGCGCATACATTTTCTATCCGGGCCTCGCGCGCTCCGCGGGGGATGAGGGAGAAGGGCCAGGGGCACGATCGAGCGCGTTTTCGGTTAGCGCGGCCGGAAAGTCGGCGAAAATAGCGGGGTGGCCGCGGGACGGGAAGGGGAGGGGAATTTATTTATATACACGTACATGCAACGTGATTGCCGAACGCAATTAAAACACGAACGCGCGTGCGGATTATAGTCGTTTCGAAGGAGAGGGAGGGGAAGGGGGGATGAGAGGTGCAGACAGGGGGGGAGGGAAAGGGATTGGCGCGTCAAAATGCATTGCTGGGCGTCTAGTCGAAGAGAGATTGACCCTAAATTTGCATCGAAGAAGCTGACATAATCTGCATAATTTGTTCTCGCGCCCTTTACCGTCAGAATCTATGGAATAATTTTTCACGATAGTCCTCCGACCATTTCTCTCTCTTTCTTAGCTATTTGAGAGTCCCTGCTGCAGATAAATCCTACCCCGTCTCGACAAGCCCCTCCCTCTACGTGTTACTTTTTATTTTGCATTATATGACAAAATTTTTAATCTTTTTGCTTCCGAAAAATTGATTTTACGTCAAGTTTAATACGGCCAACGTGGGACGTGCGTGCATTTTAATGCGCTTGATGCGACGAGGGACGTAGTCGTGAAAAATAAAAGCAACCCACGTTGGTCTTAATAATAAGTGCACGAATAAAAAGATGAAAAGCCTCTCCTTTCCCACGACACTTGATATTTTAAATCTTTCATTAACGCGATATTTTCTACTGAATGGACGATCCGAAGAACTAATTACGTTGCGAGCCCTCGACGCGATATTCTCTAGATGATGTATGTATATGTACGTATGTCGAGACGTACGCGGTCATCCTTCAATAAGTTGTTTCATAAAATCCAATTTCGCGTCGAACGACATCTCGATCCTAAGAGATTCCTCGTTTGTTTGTCGCACGTGTTCTCGGTTATTTAATATAACGATCCACTAGAAATTCAGCTGCACGAGTCAAAACGAGAAATTCTTTTTAATTAATTCAGTCAAATTTTTTGTAATAATTATTACAATATTTAAGACCGAAGGATAAGGATGATTGAATATTAAAATTTACTCTTTGACATTACTGATTGCTATTTCTTTGAAACGATTTCGATTTCTCAGCAGAAAAAGCAACCGTTTCCCTAAAGTTGTATTGTAAAGAAAAAAGTAGTCGGAGCGCTAAGACGAATTTTCCAGAATTTTTCGCTTCTATCTGTCACGGGGTGATACTCGTTTAAGTACGCGAGAAGGCTCGGGGATGCCCGAGCTCGGATTATCGTGAAATATCACGGCCCTTGGCATACGCCCCCGTCGCTTTCCGCTGACGTCTAGCCGTGGAAGCCAGTGAGGGATCGCCTGGCGAGTCTTTTGAAAGCGAACCTTGCATCGTGCAAGTTCAAGGGATGCGAGAGAAGGACGGTAGAGACGCGTCGCGAAAGAAACGGCAAAGCCGGGCGTCGTCGCACGCTGCCCTTTGCGTCGACATTGCTAACGCTCTTTTGTTAAAGACCCCCGAGGATGCAGTGAAAAAGAGACGTGTCTTCCTTTATCCGACTGCTAGGGTCACTGCAGTCAATGAACAAACAAGAAGTCAAACAATCGATGAACAAAGAAAAACAACTTTATAATGTATAATTATACTTTCAAGTAAAAAATTATATTTTAATTAAATCTGTGTATGAAAATTAGATCTAAATAATATCAATTTGCATTTTATTATTTTAATATTTTTTAAACAGTTATTTGCTGATTGTTCAACGATTGGTGCAGCGATTTTTATTTAATCATCGATAGCATCTATGTTCATTACTTTTAATGAATTTTGTATATTCTCTTTATATTTTTTGTATTATATTTTCTATTACATTTTCTATTCTATTAATGTATGTTTTATTGTAAGAATGTTACAGTTACTTTTCTTAAATTAAATTTTATAAACAGCAGTGGTAATAATTTACTTTCTTTTAAAAGAAAACGCAAATAGAATGCATATAAATTTACAATGAATTAAAAAAGAATACGCTATTTTATGTATGTTAATAAATAAAAGCTTTTCTTTTATTAAGTTTTTTTTGTTAAATTTGTAAATTCCGTCACCTCTTTCTTTCCTTCTTTTCCTTATAACTTTTATTATCTTATAATTTTATGTAAAAGTATCGATTTTTTCCCACAATACCGTTTCTACATATTTCACAGAGATATACTAGTTCTGTGCATTGAAAGAAGAATAAAAGATCTACTTGTGCAAATTTTTAGTAGCAAGTATCATGGCTAATTTAGCTGCGGAACGCTTAAATCCAGCCGACCATGTAATTATCGTTATCTCCGAGACGTTGCGTAATCTGCGGTCGTTTATTATCACCGATTCTGTTTCGCGCTCCTAAATCACTTTTATCGCCTCTCTCATCGGATGGAAGAAATCGATTTAATAATTCGCAGTTGTTGCGGATCATGTAAGTGGAGAAACTCTCTCTCTCTCTCTCATCGAAATAAATGCCACAATATTTTCCTCCTCCCAGTTCCGGTCCCCCAGCGTCGCTATTACAGATTTCTTAAATGATGCAAAAAAATAAATACAAAAAAACGCAAACGAGAATAGCGTTGCACAATGAACTTATATTTCTCACGAGAAGTGGCCAGCTAAAATTACACCGGATGATGTGTTAACCGACGCGTCCCACGCGCCGACACACAGCTTAGCGAAACTTACATCGTCGTGCCGACCGAGAACGAGGGGGCAAGTTGACAACTTTAACTTAAATTCCACTAATGACATCATTAAAATAATAAACGACGTCGTTTAGAAAGTAGAATGCGCGCCGGCTTGAGGCACGGTCGGCCGCGACACGGGAAATCCTCGAAAATCGGAAAAGTTTTTATTCGCCGACGCGACGTATTCCGTTCCGGCCATCGCGCGCCCCGATTATTGGTGTCCGATACTCTCTGGCTCGTCGGACGCATAAAGACTAAGAGTCAAGCTAGATGCACTTTCGCCCTGCAATTGCGCGACTGCCAAATCCAGCGTGAAGAATCGTAACGTTGCGCGTTTCCTTCTTCATGCATTTAATATTATAATTCCCAGAATTTATATATTCTTTACTCGGTTTGAAATCGATTTTTCAAATTTTTAATAAGAATACCGAAATACTGATGATCTCCGAGATATAAATGATTAAAGGGTCTTTAGATACTAATGTAACTTAAATATAAGTATTAACCTTGAATTTTTAACAAAAAAATATATCAAATATATTTAAATTAGTAGCTCAAAAATATAAATATAAATTTCATCGAAAAATTGTTTGGAAAAGATTAAAGAAGTGAGTGAAAGATCCAGAAGACCTTTAGCTATTAATTTTATCGAGTTTTTCTTTATTAATTAAGAGTTAAAACAAGTTGGGAAAATAGCGGACTTTTCAGTCTTCCTCGGTTAAAGGCGTGACTTTTTTTTAGGAAAACAGTTTGCAGATCTTTCGGTGTTTCGCAGTATTATTTTCTTTCCAAGTAAGTAACCGTGGTATATCCTGTTTTGTCGCGTCGTCCACTTTTACCCGCCCTCTCCCTATACAACTCATTTCCGCTGTTAGCCGACCTTGTTTGCGGTCCCCGACGAAATTTGGCGCCGCGTGTTAAATGAAGCACGATAAAATAGATCTTGCCTGAAACCGACGGATATCAGTTACGGTTCCTTTGTGTGTGCATCCTGCCTTGACGGCGTGCCAAGGAAAGGGCCCGGCGCATCGTAAAAAGTAACTTCCGATTCGATATTACTATAAGCGAGATAGGCGGAGGGGGCGGTTGTGCAAGTTTCCGGAACTCGGCTTTACGTTCCTTCCGCGTATCACGCGTGTCGGCACAGCCGGCCGGATATTTTGCATGCTTCTACGAAAATCGTTCCCCCCACGAAGAGAGAAAGAGAGAGAGAGAGAGAGGGGGAGAAAAGGGGAGTGCATTACGTGCAATCGAGTCCTCCCCACGTGCACGCAAACCGGATGTTTCGGCAAGGACGACGCGGCGAACCGCTCATGCATAACGAGTGTCACAGAAGCGGCATGATTCGTTGTTACAAGAGGCTAATTTGAATTGTAATTGTATCTCGCCCTTTCTCCTGCCTCTCTCCCTCCCGGCTTCCGCGGAAACGATTATTCCACGTCAAAATCGCACCGTCGTTATTCCGGCAATGCTGCGAACGATGTTGTCTTCTTTCGGGAGACAAGTGTCCCGATTGCGAGCAGAAGACAGAGACGTTCCGTACGAGGAGGAGGATCGTGACTTTAATATCCATAAATAATTGCGAAAGTGTCCTCAATGATAAACTGCGCTGCGACATATTATTTAATGAAGATTAATGTTGTCTTTTTACTTTCTCAAAAGTTCGCGAGACTTACCCTGTTACACTTCTGCCGGCAGAGAGAGAGAGAGAGAGAGAGAGAGAGAGAGAGACTAAGGGAGAGGGAGAGAGACTATCTCGTTAATTATACACCGATTAATTATTAGTTTAACTTCTCGTACACGTACATGTCGTTAACTTTCGAGCGTTAATAATCCGCCGAATACCGGCCGTGGGAACTCCGCTTCGCGGATAGAAAACGGAAACGTTTCGTCGATCTGGGATTAGCAGACTATCGATCGCGTAAGCGCGAGAGAGCGACGGTTTTCGCTGGCGTAAAATTCCGAAATTCTCGGACATTTCGTTCGGAAATACGCTCTCGAAGCGCGCTCGTAGTACAAACGGCATTTTGCAAATATAGGTGCGACCCACTGGATGGAATAAATCATTCAGCGTGACCCAAATTCGGGCTGACGTAAATCGAATGCTCAACGAGAGGGGCAGAGAGAGAGAGAGAGAGAGAGAGAGAGAGAGGGAACGCATCCGCGATTGTACGTTCGCGTCAATGTACGCGAGCTTACGCGAAGTTTAATTACGCATGAACCCGGCGCGTGTATTCTCGTTCGCAGATAAAACTTTCGTGCGAGCAGCGAGTGATCATTCAAACTTTAATCTCACAATCCTCTTCGTTAATGCACAGCTCTTTAATAAAAAAGAAACTAAAAAAAAAAAAAATCACGTCGATGTAACTTCATAACTGTAATAATCGATTATGAAAGCTGTAAAAACGCGATCTCTTTTTACATATAACAGCGATTATAAATTATTAGAAAAGATGAAAAATACAAATTTTTTTACTGTTTCGCGTCATCATGAGTTATGAAAATAATGTACGAATTCCATATTGTGTATTTCTGATAGCTATGTGTCGCTTCTGTGGTTGAAATTCAATTAACAATGTAACGAATATTAAATGTCAATTACTTGTCCTCAAAAATCTGTGAAATTCGAAAATTAAAATAATCGTCTTTCACTAATTAAATATAATCTGTTCGTAGAAGCAATTCATACAGCACAAAATATTCCAGCGATATTGCAACAACATTTTCAACATTTTGGCAATATTACTGAAATGTTATATTATGGAAATCTAAATATTAAGAACGGTACGATATATTTAAAATCGAATTTCGAATAAATTTTGTATGAAGCTTTTTTTTTCAAATTGACTCTCGAGTTTTCCGTAAAAAATTATAATATTTAATAAACTTGCATAAAAAAAACTTTCATATCCAGTGTTCGGACAAGTTAGTAGTTTTGTTACTGTATATGTAAGTTTCTCATTCGTTAAAATTAGCTTTAAGAAAGCAAACAGGTGAAATTTCAGTTATAGTCTCGCGTCTATTCTTAAAGAAAGTTGGTTGAATTTTACAAATAAATGATCGCGGCGTAATCCGATAGTGACAGAGACCTCTCGGGATTCTACACGGATAAATATTCATCCCGATGTAATTTCTTTACTCCTCCTTCATCTCGAGAATATTTGTTACGCCTAGAATTCCCCGGATTGCTGCAGAAATGTCGGCGGAAGACGCGAAAAGCGAGCGCAATGCCTGTATTACATCCAGCGAATGCGAATATAATCGCAGGAGGAATCCCTCTTTACGGCCGATTCGCACAGATTACGTTCAATTTAAAGTCCTTGAATATTTGATCGCGTGATTCGCGGACTCTTTCTTCCTTTGACTATTATTATTAGCCGCACGCATTTCACGTTCGCGCTTACTGCTCAATCATTATTATTTCAATCCGCGGCAAAACACCGCAATAAACACTTATCTATTCACTTATCCCTCGTTCGTTTATCCATAAAGCTATCTTGTCTCGCGGCTGCGCTTCCGCAAGTGCGTAAATATTGAAATACCCTTCCGCGAACAAAGTGCAGTGCCCTATAAAATCAGCGACTTCGCACAATTTCCCGGAAGAACGGTGTAAAAGACCGCGGACTTCATTCGCCGAAAGCAGTTACAGCTAGCAATCGTTAACATCGCCAGCAAAATGGTTAACATACTCCAGCTTTTTTATCCAAGTGAAATATCGACAAATCGATCCTTGTAATCACAGAGGAATCAATTTGATAATATATACAGTATTCTTCAGCGATCTAAAAATCGCAGCAAAACAGAGTGTAAAGCAAAAGGAAAGGATATACCTTTTATATATATATGTGACAATCTATTAACCTATACCCAGTTGTTACGTAAATAGAAAAGTCAACAACATAGGAGAAAGTAGTTAAAAGGCGCAACACTTAATTTCTCAGAACAAGTATATGTAAATATCAACTTAGCAAAATATAAATGAAGATATAGTTATGATTATTTTGCATCTGATATTTTTTCTTCTCAAAGTATTATCGAAAAATGAGAATATATTTTTTTCTTGATGAAACTATACAAAATTTCTTCAAACAAGTTATGTCAGTCTAACAGTGTATACACAGAAAAAAATGAGTATTAAATCAACTATTCATTGTTTCATATATAAGCAAGAATATAAAGTCTTCTTGGGAGAATTTGATAATCTTAATCAGACATTTTCTCTATGTAAAATTTTCTCTATGTAAGCAAATTATGTTTGTTTAAGATTATAAATTCTTCCAAGAAGATTTTATATTCTTGCTTATATATGAAACAATGAACTGTTGATTTGATATTAATTTTTTTTTTCTGTGTAATCTTACTTCAATATTTAACATTTTGAAAAAAAAATATTTCCAAGCCAAGAATGTTCTTTTTTTTGTGCAAGCAATACATATACGAGTATAAAAAATACGTATCTCGAAAAACCCGATCGTAATCAATTGCAAATTCTTTCACCGACTTCCCGTCTTTTACAAAGCAATATTGCATTCTTATATTTTGAGAATATGCTTTTATGAAACGTTTACAATTGTAGATCGTGTCATCGAGATATAATAGTAAAGAGTGTAATAATTCTGTGAAATCAATTAGATTCGCGGGGACTTAATGAGAGTGGAGCGTCTTTCTTATTCCGGAGGAAAGTTTGTTGCTGGCGATGTGATCGCGACAGATCACCGTCTAGATGGAACAATCGGGCGACCTCAAAGGGAGATGAAGAAAAGGATGAGTAGAGGGAACGGACGCTCAGAATATGCTCAGGAGGTCCCAGCCGGTCTTTGATTTTAATGGATCGACCAATGAGCGACGGCACTCGTTACAACACGTTAATGAAGGGCTTCTATCTTAGCACGCTCTAATGCAAAATCAATATTTAATTATCCCTCGCCATCTGCCTTTGGTCTCTTTCGATCAATCCCAAGCACGACAGTTTATGCTGGAATCGCGTGGAAATATCACGAAAATAACGAGCGAGCAGTAATCGTCGATATTAAATACTCGATATCCTGTCATGATATTTAGCTACGTTGTATAAACATTGTACTCATTGAAGTCAGTCAGCGTGCGAATAAATATTTGCTCTTGCTCTTAACGTAAATTAATAGGATGCGTAAAAATATCGTTAATTTAACATTCACGGTTCAGCCTCGCAAACTGTAATTGTATACGACTGTTATCCAATTTCTTTTTTTTTCCATGCTAATTACAGCCCTTTATTAGCTGCGCGCGCCGTGACGTTAACGTGATTTCGCCCAAGATACGAAATGGCGTGACGATTACAGCGGTCGGGGTCGCCCGACGTGTTAATACGATATTAACTGGCAATCACCCACGCGCCAGCATTCCGCGAGTAAGCGTGCAATTATCAGAATTATTTATAATGCGTGCAGCGGAATTAGCCGCAAATATCTGTACGTGCATGCATATATACATATATATGGGCAGAATCGTCCCCGAGTGTGTTATACTCGCGCAGTTGCGCGATTAATCGCGCGACAAGTGATGCTGCACGAGGTTCCGCGCGAGGCGACGATGTAACTCGCCAAATGAGTAGCCATTAATCTCGCCTTACAACGCCGCCGTTAGTATCTCTCTTTCTCCCTCGCTCAAAGCGTCTCGCGCGTCCCTTGGCCTCCGTCTCTTCGTTTCACTCACTTTGAAGGATCAAATATGGGATATCCTCGTTTGCGAGAACAGCGAATTCTTTAATTTACTACACCTCTTCCGGAATAACTACGGCTTGATTTTCGAGCTTCCGAGGTAGTGCACCTCTTTAAGTGAGTCATTGAATATCTGCCCTAATTTGCCATTCTCTCTCTCTCTCTCTCTTGTCTTTGTGCGCCTCTTGCCGCCTGTATGCCATTATATTATTCGAGATGCATTCTGGGGCCCCCGGCCGAAGCGATGCAACGCGTCGCAGCTGCGCGACGGTAGGATTAAAGTTTCCTCCCGCAACAATGCGACGGAGCCGCGTGAGCATGATCGTGAGCTCGCTTGTTCGCATTCTTGCTCGACATTACACGCGTGCCAGAACGCAGGTGTAATACAGGTAGCCTAGTCGCGACGGACTTGGCAAGGCCGCGCTCATGTGCATGTCAAATTCGCGCGTAATAATTCAGAATTGGAATAATGCCAGTCCGCAGTCGTCGATGTAACAGACTGTTTCGCGAGGTTGTCAGGCATGTATCATCCTGAAATCTCAATTAGATTTTCATACTCGGCATCGAGTGGAGTAAAGAAATATATTCACTTAAAAAAAAAAGAAAAGAAGAAGAAAAAGAACGAGGAGAAAATTGGTTTCGGAGAATTGAAAGAATTATAAAAGTCCAATACTTTTCTTTATCCAAATCCTTCGTCCAATTCGAAGTTGGAAGAACAATCGATTCGTTATTAACTATTCACCGGTGAGGAAAATCGAAGAAGAGTTGTCGCTCGATACTTGGGCGCCTAACGTCGATGACCCTCCATTGGCCGCTCCGCATCGAAAAGTGCATGCATTCGATCGGTTGCACACGCGCGTGCGACACGTCCTCTCTAAGCGGCTCTCTCTCTCTCTTTCTCTCTCTCTCTCTCTCTCTCCTTCTCTCCTCTGCCTCTTCCTCAGGCCACCCTTTCTTTCCGGGTCACGCGTTACCGCGCCGAGGGAGGTTTCATAATTGAAGACTAATTGTCGCGCCCTACCCGTCGGGGTTCGAACGAAGAAGAGAGAGGAGCGCTGAGAATAAAGGTAAAGGGGATGATAAACGGGACGAACAGAGGAGACAGATAGAGAGGGAGAGAGGGAGGGAAAGAGATACTCGAGAAAGCGAACGGTGAGATATAGTGAGAGGCGCGCGCGATTATGTACCCACGGTTACATACATATGTACAGAGAGGATACCGTCAAGGTACCGTTAACGCGGCTCTCTTTGAGGGTAACCGAGGTGGGAAAAATGCGCGCATCGCCGGATCCGCCTTTCCGATTTATTTCTTTCCTTTTTACCGCCATTATCGTTTTTTTTTATCTCCTTAACGCGAAGGACCCGCAGCTTGTTTCGCGATACCCGTCCAGGAATAGTACAGATGTATATCTTTATGTCACTACGGTTTTTAATTGGATTCAGCATATTAATTTCGCCAAGAATAAAATTATTCTTGGCGAAAGGCAAATCTCCGATGTGACTTATTATTGTATAATATTAATAGCATAATCGCGACGCGAGATCGACTAGACGAGGAAAATTCTCTTTCTCTGTTCTTCTCTCGACGAGAATAGCATCCGCGGATTAAATCGAGGACATCATCTCGACAGGCGGAAAAAACCGAGCGGGATAGGCGCGAGACGGAGTAACGTCGGACGGAAAAGAGATGGTCCCTTTGATTTTCAGAGAGAAGGGCCGCAATTACCTTCTCGCGCGCTGCTCCTGCACCCCGGAACTGAAGCAGGTGGATCGTTACGATGCCTCTCGACTGTGCCTCTGTCTTTCCCTTCCGTTTCTCTCACTTTCGTGGCGTTCGCCGCGAGAATGTACGAAAGATGTCCATCTGCGAGAAGACCACCGAGAAAATGCCCGTTCGCGACGAATGATTGATCTTTATTCGAAAATACGATTGCGCGTGTCGACTCGTACGTCTCCAGTAACATCGGTTTACAGTCGTCGAAAAGAGGTAGACTTGGATATCGAGGGAAACAGCTGACCCTCATGATTTCCTCCAAGACTTTCACTATTTTTTTTTATATCGCCGGAAATTCGTAAACGGAGAGATTTTTCTGAAGAATCTAAAAATTTAGCTAGAAACAGGTCTGAAAATAACTTTGTCAGACCATTAAAATAATTATAAAGGACCTTCAAGCACAATGAGCAATGTCGAAAAAAAGTTTTTGACATTCTAGCAACCAGCTTGAACGTCCTACATAATTATTCTGATGGTCTAAATTACTTTCACATTTGTATCCACACAGAAAAAAAATTAGTATCAAATCAAGAATTCATTGTTTCATATATAAGCAAGAATATAAAATCTTCTTGGGAGAATTTGATAATCTTAATCAGATATAATTTGCTTACGTGAAGAGAAAAATTTTCTCTATGTTAGCAAATTATGTTTGATCAAGATTATCAAATTCTTCTAAGAAGATTTTATATTTTTGCTTATATATGAAACAATGAATTGTTGATTTGATAATCATTTTTTTCTGTGCAAGTAAATTTTTAGATACTTTAGGAAAACCGATTTTTCCCGTCGATCGATATTTTCTACTCCATTCTACTTTCGGCAAGTTTGGATCCATAGTATGAAAGTAACGAGATCGCGGAAGAATTCCATATAAGAATGTAAATCAATATGAGAGACGTAAGAGGAAATTAATTATCGCGTTATTGCGGCCGATGCGCTTCTATGAATCAGATTCGTGCGATAATGCGCGATGTGATTTGGATAAAATCGTTAGCTATAATTCAATCTAGTCGCCATACCGCGAAGGACTCCATCGGGAATATTGGCGATAGCAATCGGGTCAATTGATAATACGAGAAGAACGAACCTCGCGTGTGTCCCTGAATTCTCCATAGAATCGCTCGTAAATCATCGGACGCGCGGCGTTTCGCAGGAATTTTGTGCAGGCGGCTTAATTTATTACATTATTCGATAATTGCCGTGACTTTTACAGGCACTTTTTTTCCCCGCCCCCTCACCACCCAATTTCATGCCGGTCGTTTTCATAGCGCGCCTACGTGCCATTCGATCTCGGCATATTTAAATAAATTACACTCTCCGGTTATTTCATTAATGTCGTCGCCGCTACGTCGATCGCCGCGATGATACATCATAAACGAGACATATCGTTTATTCATCTCGGGATAACACACACAATATAATAATCAGTATGAGTACACGTATTAATTATGGATTATAATTATGCCGCTTCATACGAGCTAATTACGACTAATTACGGTGATTGATGATGATTGATCGATTTCATGTAAAAATTTGCTCAATTTACGTCACATAATTGGGACGATTTCAAACGCCGTTTGAGATACGAGAGGAGGCTAAATTATGTCGAATTCTATTGTTTTATTGTTGCAAAAAATTGCGCAGATGTTTCTGTGCGTGCGTGCGTGCGTGCGTGCGTGCGTGGATTATGCATGCATGAACGCAGAAATAATCATCACCGAAGCGGGAAATTGTTAATTCGCCAATGCACTGCGCGACCGTTAGTCTGATTATCACGATTTACTTCTGTTATGCCAACGCATATAACCGTATAAATAAAAATATTATCAACTTTTGTTTACCAATTTATTTTATTCAATTAACCAGATTGAACGTCGACGGCCACGGCCATGGCTAATTACGGTACCTGATGAGGCCCTGGCTTCCAAAATGGGACGTGCCAGATATAACGATAACAATTACGACGTACAGATTGGCCGGAAGTTCCGGACATATTTGACATTTAGCACAGACAGTCGCGCGAATGCCAAGTACGCGCAGCCTGGGCTATCGACTTCGTGAACCGTCAATCGATCCCCCGGCAACAGTCTATAACCTTTAGCCGAGGCATTTCGTGAGTTCACTTTACATTAGTTATGAACCGGATATGTTACGTAAAGGACGTAAGATAAACGCGTGGAGAATACATATACGAAGATCAACGAGAACTGAATGAAACGTTCAAAATACAGAAATTTCCACAACAAAAAAGATGAGATTCGCGAGCTTTCATTTATGTAATGAGAGATTCAAATGCATCCAGCATTCAACAAACTAAAATTTCGACTTTCGAGAATTTTTGACTGAAAGTCTCAAGTCCCGGCTTTAAGATTACCATTGCAAAAAGATCGAATTCTCGCAAAATGGATTGTAGATACATCGAATGCTGACATGTGCGAGATTTTGGGATGATACTCTGTACGAATCCTAATCCGCGACAGAAAATAGGATGCGGATCAACAAAATACGTAGCTGTATGCAATGTTGGGGCAAAATAGTTAATTGAAACAGAAAATAATAATGGAAATATTTATTAAAAGAATCTATAAAAAGTACTACTTCAAAAAAGTATTTCGTGTAGTAAATGTAAAAGAAGCAATTTACAAAAATAGCATTTTACATTTATATATTTACTTGTAATAAAATATTTATTATACGTTTCGATATATAATGGATAAATAGATTTTATCTATTTTCTGTTGTATATTTACAATTTTCTATTTTGTAAGAATAAAAAACAGAAAATAGTAAGACTAAAATAATTACAAATTAAAGAGAAAAATAAAATAATTAAAATAAATCAAATAAAATAGTTACCTAGCTACTTGTTGACAACAGAATTTATTTCACATGTTTATAGAAACATGAGTTAAATGCATATATCCACGAAGTACGTGCTGTTTTTTATTTTGAACAATAGAAAATAGAAAAAATTTATTTATCCGTAATATGTATCAAAATATAAAATAAAAATGTTATTTCAAGTAAATGTATAGATAAATACATATAATATTTGTTTTTTATATTTACTACAAAATACTTATTTCAAATAGCTTTTTTTAATACATCTTTCAAATAAATATTTTTATTTATTTCGATATTATTTCCAGCGCTGACTGTACGTATCAGAAATATGTGTGCACACACGTGTAGCACGCAACAAACCTATAATAATAAGTATTAATAAGCATTATTAATATATCCCGATTTTAATATTGAAATACATTATCAATACATATCCCGTCACTCCCATGACGGAATGCATATTAATAATACGCGTTTTCATACGGTAGAAAATACTATACGTATTAATAATACATATTTTCATACCCCCGTGGAAAATTCATGGAGCGAGGAAGCGAAATACTTCGTCGCATATTTCAGTACACCGGTGTCGACGCTGCTCGTAATGTTTTGCATTATTTACATAGGGAGATCGAGAGGACGATCTTTTTAAGGGAGACAGATGCGAGGAAAGTGGTTGATGCAAACGATGGGAGGGTGCGGCGTTTCCTCACGTGTGGAGTGCGGTAGTCGCGCGAAATCGTTATTATGCCACCATGATTTTACAAGGATACTCACGCCTGACCTGTATTTTCCTCACCTGTCAGTGCCAGGCTTTCCTATTTGTTATTGCGAGACCTCGCAATCACGGATGATACCGTTCGGAAAAGATCGGACGTCATTTACTGGGACTCGAATCGTGGATACATCAAATTCGTTTCCATGTTTCTTTCTTTCACCTTGATACATCGTATTTGTATCAACAGAATTGGGAAATATTTCAGATCTATTTGGGATACATTTATACTTGGTCACCATGGTTACCAATATTAACTTAAAAATTGCAGAGATATAATTTACATTTAATGCTTTAATCCTGAAGCTACTGTGGGTGAATTTTCACCTAAGTGTTAATTAAAATTTAGTACTGTTTTTGTTACTAAAATTTTGATAGCTTAAAATAACATTTAATAAGATTACATTCACATTAAAGTACTGTTAGTTTAGTTATTTTAACATTTCCCAATCTATAAAAAAAGTGAAAAAATTTTTAATTTTGTGTGAGTAAATTTTCACTTAGAGTAGTGCTAATGTAAAAAAAATATGAATACACGGAAATAACGACTTTATTCAAGTATCTAAAAATTTAGATTCAGATCTGAATATTTTGTTCAACTATCAAAATAATTAAATAAAGCGTCCAGGCATGACAAGGCTGCAAAAAATTTTGAATTCGAGCAATCAATTTAAGTATCCTACAAAATTATTTTCAGATCTAATTGAATTTTTCTTTCGTAAAAAATTTTTTAATTTAGTATAAGACTAGTTTAAAAGTTTGTTACGCGTAAACGATACAGGCTTTGTAAAATTCCATCGCTTTTCAAAAATCTGCTTTTCGGCTGAAAATGCGGCTATACGTTGGTTCTTCGATCACAAGGTATGGATTATACTATAGTAGCGAAGAAAAGAGAAGTTGATCGACAAGGAACGTCGATATCGAATGCATAATTTATAAAACGCAAAGGAGAATGGTATCCGCGTCTTGAATTTCCGTCGCTCCGATTGCACAATCTTGATCGACATTTCGCTTCTCTCCATATTGCATTTCGGAAATATTTGTTCTTTGCGGTCCGAATGGAATGATTCGGAAAATACGCGGAACGCGAACGCCACGGCTGCGGACTATGAAATAGAGTTGCGCGTTACTCTCAATTAATTTAGCATTGTCGTTTATTTAAAACGGTTGTTCAAATAATAGTTTTTAAATGCGTGATTGCATTAGTCGGTTGAATAATAATTACTCATTACGCACAGCACAATCGTACGAGCGTTATTCAAACAGTTTAATAAAGTTATATATACAAATAATTATTCGGCTATACGAGAGTATTTTCGAATCACGTGAATATTGGAACATTATGGCTACAAGGTATTTTCTTTGCACTAGGTTTTTTTTTAATATAACGCCAGTTTAAAACAGGACTTTCAAATATTATCCCTTGAAAGCGTATTGATCTTATTGTCATTCTCTGATCTTTTAAAATACATCGCTAAATTTTCATCTATGAAGATTGGATTTTTTTATTTATAGTATTCAAATGCGACATTCTTTCTCATCGCGCAGAGTAAACTTGACAGTCTATGAATTACGTTAACACACGTTGATACTCTCCTCTCGATCGTCATGCGGGATGCGCACGATGGAGACAGCATTCCCGCATAAAAATATGCGTGTTTTATGAATTTTAATATTTTCATTTTTTATTTAAATTACCTGCCCTTTACAATGGAAACATTGCTTTGATCGACGCGCGCTTCTATGGCGTCTGGCCTATCAAATAAATCTCTTTGCCGTTCGAAGTAGAATAAATCGATTCGTATAGCAGGCCGATATGCCGTGTACGTATATTTTTGTCGGTCCGACAGTTTCATTTACAAATAGGGAGCAATCTGTCGTTCTTAAAGAACGTCGTAAAATCATTGGTACGTAAAACCGATCGAATTTAATGTATCGCGTCTTTTGTACATCAAACTGGGCGTTATCTCTTGTCAAACGAGAAATCGCAAAAGATACAATTTTTTTTCGTTCATTTTTATTTTTTTCTCCAGAAAATGTTGGCAACAGATAGTATTTGAGATTTGAGTCATCTAGAGCATTTCTAACAGTCTGTCATCGCACTGTTTTTTCGACACCAAGGAAGAATCTCCGTACTCCGGCTGTTCTATAAATATGAGAAAAGACGTACTACTCGAATTTGAATATTTCCCTTTTATTGGATCCCTTTATAACGGAAAGCTTTCGCCGGCGCCCTTTGAATTTCAATTCTTCGGCCGTGTCTCTGGCCGCGCCTCTCCAAGTATGGTATTATAGAGTAAAGCGATCTGTAACGAGCGTCAGACTAAGATAGGACGGATACTCGCATATTTGCCTTTCAATACGATTATACGTGTACTTTGCGCTTCGAGTGGCCCGGGCGCGCCCAATATAAGCCGAGCGTTTCTCTCTCTTCGCTTCCTCGGATAAAGCCCCGAAGAGAGCGTTATTCGATTTCTACGGGCGATGTCTTCCGAGTGACCGACTCGATTTCGCTGTTTCCCCCGGATTCCTTGCGGCCTGAGCAAAGCTCATTCAAAGATCTGTCTCTTTCCTCCTCTCTCTCCCTCTTTCTCTCTAGCTGTTTCCATCTTTTTGTCAATATATTGGAACTCATGTGCGTCACCAGATCGTGAAAAGGCGGAAGCTGCGCATGCAGACACCCACACGATCATTCGATCGCCTACATACTTTATAAACTATACGTGGTAAAATCCAAACAAGCGACATCGTTAGACGGATTTAGGGCCCATGCTGCGGCTAACTGGGGAAACTATGGTTTAACCCGCGCGAGGTGAGGGTGAGAGTTCCCGCGCGGTCCCTCGTTCATATTTCACGGCTGGATTAGAAATTCATGAAACGGGACGGAGGCACGGCTACGTAAGATTTAGGGTATATTTCACTCCGCAGTTTTGTTGGTGTACAAGATGGCAAATTGGTTTTGTAACCGACGTTAATCTCGAGCCTCTCGAAACTTATCCTGTAAGACACTCTACACTGGCTAGACTTGCAGATGTCTGAGTTTAGAGCTCAGGATGCATTTTGTACATCGTAAGTATCGTATACAGTAGCGCGCATGTTCATTTTGTAAATTTTATTTCGCATATGAATATGGACGAAGGAGGAAAATAAAAAAAAAAAAGCATGAAAGAGGAATTTCCATGGGAAATGATGTTCCCGGAGGACATTTATAGTTAACGACGTCCTCAAGAATACGGCAATCGAGGTAAACAGTGGAATCGATGAGTCGCGGTTTTCCGTTTGTCGAGAATCCCAAGACGAAGGTTTTCGTTTGCGACGACGATTCGCTGCGCAAATAATCATGTATCGTGTGTCGCGAAGAAAAGAATCTCGTTATATCGAGAAAGAGACGGGGAATGAAGGAGCGAAAGAGGGGGAGAGAGAGAGAGAGAGAGAGAGAGAGAGAGAGAGAAAAAGAGTAAAGAATAAGTTTCTTCCCTCTTCAATTATGGCTCCGTCGCATTTGGTAAAGTTGTGTCGCCGAGACGGGGCGACGATTCGCAAACTCGACCGGGCGCGTTATTAAATTATGAAACATCGTATCGCGAGAGTCGTATCGCACGCGCACGGGATCGGGAGGTTACCGGCAATTTACTTTGCTAATTGCAAAAGTTCGAGCCGGCCAGGTGCCGTCTCGCCCCTGCTCTCTCCTCGGAGTCGTCGTCGTCGTCGATCCTGAACGTCGTCCACTCTCCGCGCGCGCCCGCTTACCGCCGTTTCATGCTGAAGCATAACTCGCGTACAGCGCCGTTCATTAATAGCATCCCTAATGGCGTTGCGCAATTAGCATTGCCTAACAACTCTATCTCTAAATTCTTCTGTGTGTCGTCGGTACCTATTATTTGCGCGCGTGTTAGAACGGAGCTAAACAACTAAAAGTCTACCAAGTCCAAAGGATGTCTGCAAGGAGAGACTAGGATGCGCTTTAAAGCCATTTTGGATAACTTACGACACACGGGAGATCACACGACGGAATTCTGTCCATAAATTTATATACAGAAAACGCACTTGAAAGCAAATTCAGAATATACATGCATGTACACACAGTTGTCGGATTTACACGTGGAACATAAAGTTATAAATAAGATTTTCTCAGGAGAGGGAGGGAGAGAGAGAGAGAGAGAGAGAGAGAGAGAGAGAGAGATTCTGATTCGCAGATCTGAAATGAGATTTCACACAGCTTTGCACATTTTTAAACGTTTATGGTTACTGTTTAATTCTACATGATAATTTTTCCTGGGCCTCAATAATTACTTTATAAAGCAGGCATGTAGGATAACATACATTCCTGTTTATTACATAGCTGCGTATAACAGCAATACACTAATTTTGGAAAGTTACGTTAATCCGATCAAACAAAAAGCTTCTGGTTAATTTTTTAGCAACTAGGTCAATCGTACTTCGCATTTTATTCGCCGTAGTTGATTATTTTTTCATACTTTTTTTCGCGTACAAACGTGTAAAAATTCGCATTTATATTCACGTATGAATAATAGAAAGATATTATGGTGGTAAGAAGGGGTAATGTTGCCATTAATAAACGGTACTATACCAGGGTGCATCGACCCAACGGAAAGCAGAGGCAGACATATGAGAAAGTGCTATAGCGTGCATCGCTGAAAATATACGCAGAAGATATTCAAAAATTCGTACCATATACTTTTAATATTTCATTTTTTTAAATATCTTGATAAACACCGAACTGAATAAAATTTATATGTAAGCACAATTCGTTTTTCACCTCCCCCCTTTCCCCAAAATCAAAGCAAACAGAAAACAATTTACAGTTTATTAATTAATATAAATCTCAATTTGCAAGACTATATTTTTCGAGTTAATATCAATACTTTTTTTAAGGAAAACTAGTTGAAAATTGATGGAAAAAAAACTTTTCTTGTTTTCTTCCACTTTTTATATATTGCATGAGTACGAATTTGAGCCTTCTTTTGGTTATAACTACCAAATGTATAGTGAAATAGTATCAATTAAATATTTGGTCAATGTAACCAAAAATAATTTCACTTTTCTAAATATTTAGTAACTTATACCAGATTTGATAATACTTACTAAACATTTAAAAAAATAAAATTATTTTTCGTTATATTGACAAAATATTTAATTGATACTACAATATTTCACTGTACATTTGGTAGTTATAACCAGTCTTTTTTTTCAGTGTACAGGCGTTGCATATCACTAGTGATACCATGCATTAGCACATGTTTAATATTCCAACAGTGCAAATAAGAAGTCCTTGTTGCATGTGGTGAGAGAGAGAGAGTGTGAGAGAGAGAGAGTGAGAGAGAGAGAGAGAG
>QKQZ01030463.1:0-10458 GCA_003595255.1 Solenopsis fugax | reverse complement strand
TTCATACAACAAATTACAAAAAGTTTTGTTAAATGTAATTAAGTTTTTGGTACCAGTAACTACGAAATTCATTTGATCACTATTGTACCAAACGATTTCTCTCAGTGTGTGTGTCTTTATGTCATATTAGTATTGTGATTTCAGCTTTTTATCGTTAGTATTAACAGAATCGTAGCGAGTTAAATCGATTTGTCAACGTAACAAGTAACGCAATTTTATATGTAATCTACGTAAAATAATTATTGTAGGGAGTCAAAAAGTTTAGCGGTTATTTTGTGATACATAAGAGGGATAGAGGGATGCAGTACAACAAAATAAAAGTGCATAGCTCTTGTACCCTTTGTTTAGTTTGATGTTTTATACATCTCATATGTTTGGGATACATGGCACTTTTAGTGCACGAAATTAATAACGCAATACAGACACTTTGTGATTGGGAGACATTTACGCTTGCATAGAGCATACGAAGTGTACTCTACTGTTATCTGCACACATTAACCTTTTCAATATTGCATTATTATTATTTTATATATATATTTATCGTTCTTATTCCTTAATAAACTTCATAAACACATTTTATAAGTTTTATGTTATTTTACGTTTTATTTATAAGAATTATTTGTAAATTATCTATGCGTCATCTATTCAACACAGTGAATGGTAGTGTATTACACTTCTATGAGATATATGGCAAAAATACAATGGTTTAAAAAATTTTTTTCAAATATAAGAAAATTAATATTTCGTATTTCTAATTTTTAATAGTAGTAGACAGTATAAAATTTTTATTGCTATAGTTAATTTTCCTTAATCTTTACAGAACGGGAAGTCACTACCCAGTCGACATATTCATTATATAATAGCTATAAGTTTTAGTATACATTTTGTATAATGTAAATTATGTAAAAGTTGCAACAATGTTGTAGTTATAATTTCGCCCTTTTTCAAAAATAATTATAGTACATATGTTTATATCATCTTATTATAATTAATTACTGTTTTGTATAACGCTTATATAATTCCAATGTTTAAATTCTATATATTGAAGCATTATACATTTATTATGTAAATAATGTGCATTATTTGCACATTTATATTATATGGAAAAAAGCAATACAAGTAATCATGATACAAGTAATCATGATATAAATATCACGAAATATTTGTTATATAAAGTATTAATCCCAAATTACGTAACAGTTACAAATTGTGTCGACTGGGTATAGTGGTTTCCCGTCCTGTAAAGGTTAAACATAATAAATAATCCTTGATAAATTATTGTAAAAACAAAAATTAGAGATTGTAAAAATTATTATTCAACGCTATAAATCCGCTGTGATCGATACAGGCCGTCTCGTATTTATGTTTAACATTTTCATCAGTCCGAATTTCAAACTTATTGTTGATAAATTGAGTTTTAAATAGGTGCAGCATATATACCGGAATTACCCTATTTATTCGCGTATTCATTTAATGATATCAGTGCACATACAAGTTTCTTTCACCATTTCTTTCAGTTAGCGAGACAGATGAACGAACAATGCATCGGTGCATATACGGGTTTTCGACCTCATTTCCTTTTGGTTATTAAGCGCTGTGGTGAGCATAAATAGAAGGGATGCTCGCGAGAGAAGCATATTGCTGTTTCGCACTTCTCCCGCACTTGTGTAACGAAAGAAACCTTTCGCGATGTATCGCGCAGCGCCGTTCCATCTTCATGTCTTTCCCGCTTCGCGCATACGTTTGCTTGAATTTGTCTTCATCTTAGAATTGCAAGCAACCACCGCGCCGCTCTCTCGCACGGAGAAACTCCATGAGAGGCTAATGTCGCTCTTGTTACACGCTTGCCTTATTTCGTGCCGGTGGCGTAGACGAAAGATCGTTTCAATTATTCAGTGCCTGAACCCGTTGCATATCGAGATGGTTTACGCCGTAGATGCCATTGCGATGTAGATATCAGGGCGACTTGTCGGCAATCCTCGGAGTTGGATATATATGAAGTTACGCAAATTTAAGTGAGCGGAAAACTTTACGGATGTTACCGTTACGTTACGTTATTTAAGCATGAGCTTTCCTTTTCCGATGTTAAAATCTTTTCTGGATAAAGTAATTTTACACATGTCACACATGTCAAGAGGTACGGGGAGAGGGGAGGTTGCAACTTTTAGTTACTGATATTTTAATGTAACGTCATGTGTGTATTGTACGTTTTTTTTCAGCACACAGAAAAAAATGAGTATCAAATCAACAATTCATTGTTTCATATATAAGCAAGAATATAAAATCTTGGAAGAATTTGATAATCTTAATCAGACTTAATATATTTGCTTACGCACTGAGAGAAATGTTTTATAAAATCAACCAAAGATTGGTTGATTAGTGATCAAATGAATTTTATAGTGATAGTTACTAAATATGTAGTTGTTTTGACTACAAACAATTTGTAGTCTTAACCAAATAATTATTTTCATACAACAAATTACAAAAATTTTTTGGTTTTTTTGTTAAATGTAACAAAGTTTTTGGTACCAGTAACTATAAAATTCATTTGATCACTATACTACCAAACGACTTCTCTCAGTGCGTAAAGAGAAAAATTTTTTCCGTGTAAGCAAATTATGTCCGTTTAAGATTATCAAATTCTTCAAAGAAGATTTTATATTCTTGCTTATATATGAAACAATGAATTGTTGATTTCATATTAATTTTTTTTCTGTGCATGTGCTTTAAAATACTTTAGTTTACTAAAAAATTACCATTTTTTATATCTATATAATATAACGTTATATGAGTGAAGGATTATCGATATGTTTATAATTGAACTTTGATATGTACTTTTTCTCTCAAATACATGAAAATTTCGAGTTTCGAATTTCCTATCCTCTCCCTCCCTTCCCCTCTCCTCCTCTCTTTCATAAAAAAGTTTTCAGTAATGTTAATAGTATGTTTTTACAATTGTTTTCTATAAAGCACGCCCATACTGAACCGTTCTCTATGTTCTTTCGGCGATTTCGCGTGTCGGCTACGTTCTTCAGCGAGTTTTAAAAGCGCTCTGTTTCCCCCGTGTAACGTAGAGGCGCTTTTCCCACCGTTTTTCCTCACCTCGGATAAGAAAATACGCGGAACGGATATCGAGACCTCGCGAAAAGCCACAGGCGAGGAGAGGAGCTTATCCGGTCGTGACATGTACTACCGAAAAATCGATTGTCCCTCTCTTTCCCGATCCGCCCGCTGGCTCGCCCGTTTTCCCGGCTTTTCCGACGAGGCCGAGTGCCGAGTTACCCGCCGCGGTGAAAGCTGCGGACAAAAAAGGCGCGACAATTAACCTCTCTTCCGCATCGAGTGGCCGAAAAACGCAGCCTAGCGCGAAATACACGTACGTCGACTGATCGTAGGTTTGAGAGTTGGCTGAGAGTGAGGAGGATGAGAGAGGAAGCGTACAGCGGGGGAGGGGAGAGGAGGAGGGAGAAAAAATATATACGGGGTTGTGGGAAGAGGGAGAGAATGTGAGAGTGGAGAAGGGGTGGCTCGCGCGGACGTTACGGATTGGATTGCATCGCCGGAGGCTTCCGCAGCTTCGCTCTCGTCTCTCGATACGTGACATGTAAATTCGTGCTGCGGCGAAATCCTCCTTTTTTATTCTGCATGCTCGCTTCCTTTCACCAAACCTTCCCCCGTCGCGCCCGTTGCACCACCCGTGGTGCATGGGTGGGCGATACTCGTGAATGCGCTACGTGACTCTTGTCTCGTGAACGAAACAAAGCTTAAACAACGATCGCTGTATAGCTTTTGCGTTTGCGGATATGTATTCTGGTCACTGATCTTTTAAAAGTCCGCGCGCACGGCCATTCGCCGGAAGTCCTGATGGACAATCCTGTCGCAAGATTGATTAGGCCACCGATTTCGTGATTTGTTGATTCGTTTTTTATATAATTTTGAGATGGGAGTCGGTGAGAGGGCGATTCTAATTTTGTATGCTCAACCAAAAAATTGAACGCGTGACATAAATCTGGAGAGAGTTATGAGACTAATCGCAATGCTTTCCAATGACAAACCTGATTAAAACTTATTTGACAATTGTCAGGGTAACATACACAGTAAAACATTTTTAACATTTTTGCATGTCCCAGAAAGTCCACTCTAAATTTTAAGTTAAAATAACTCTTATTCATCGTGTTACTTATTGACAAATTAAAAATGTTAAGTAATTGACACAATACTTTACATTTATTTTTACTCATAAGAAATGTTAATAGAACATTTTCGTTCGTAACATTTAACACATAGGAAATGTTAATAGAACATTTTTGTTCGTAATTATGTTAAATTAACTTTGAGACATGTTGATTATTTGAAATAATTGTGTTAAAAGTACTCAAAATAATATTCCATTTCTAAAAGACATACACAAAGTGTTAATTTATAAAATTGACATAAATGTAACACATGAAAATGTTATAAAAATAATAACATATAAGTGGTATGTTAATTTTACATTGAAGTAATAATTAAAACGTGGTAACACAAGAAAATTTTAACATATGGACCCATATGTACGCACAATTTTTTACTGTGTACACAGTTGGAAAAATTGTGTTAAATTTAACATAAATCACATGTCGCAAACGGTTCACTCAAAATTTCGTGTTAATTTAACATAATCTGGATGTGTTATATAAATGATAACATTACTACTACTCGTACGTTAATATTTCAACAAAAAAGAAATGTAATTTTGATCGTAAATGTAATTTGAAGTTACTTGTGTGTACGATTAACATAATTTTTATGATGAAATTAACAGAAGAATAGTAAAAGAGTATGGCACAGTTATCCCCACTCCTGTTAGTGTAACATCAACACTCTTTTTCTATAAATTTTAACAGATACAAAATGTGAAATTATAAAAATGATTTAAAAAGTATGTTAAAGTATGTAATTTAATAAATACGTGCAAAATGTTTAATAAACACAATTTGCACGTATTTATTAAATTACGTGAAAATTGTGTATTACTTTAACATATTTTTTAAATAATTTTCACAATTCTACATTTTATATCTTAAGTTCAATTAACATAGCAGACATGTGTTAAATTCACACATGAATATGTTTATTACTTAACACAAAAACTTTAACCAGCAGATTTTTTCGCAAAGGTACACAAATCTTCCAACAGTGTAGATTAGGAAAACAGTTTTAAGGCAACAATGCAGCGAATCGCGTGTTGTTTCCACGAAGCCGAGAGCTCGTCGCATCCCTTGCATCGCGTAGCCAAAATTCGTCTTTGTATTCGCACGGGGAAGGAGCTCCGCGAGCAATCCCCGTTTCTTAGATTCTCGTGGTTCTCGGGGGCCGAGGGAGAGAGCGAGGCGAGAGAAATCTTACGGCGGAATTAGAGGTAGCGAGATTAGAGGGTTGCCCGGGATGTTCGTGGGCTGCGAAGCGGCGCCGCGGCGCCCGTCATCGTACGTATCCACCCATCTACCCTCGGATTTTCAAATATTCATTTTCTCATACCAGCCGCCCACGAGTGCATCTGCTTCCACCTGATTCGGCGCCGCAGTTGCCAACCGCCAACCCCCTCGTCGGGGGATGCAACGGATTACGCGGTAATACCGTAACGCTTATATCTCCCCGAGGCCCGAAGGTGTCCTAAGAGTTGGAGGAATGCACTCGCGAGAGCCTCGTCCACAATATCACGAAAGGCAGCGTGTAACGTAGGACAATTTGTGTAACGATGAACAATATCTACGCTCAACCCGGGAATAATCATTTAGTTTTTCTTTTTCCCGTGTAAACGATCACCTGGGATGATTTGTACATTCCAATTAAATCACTATTAATAATTCAGGATGTGTGTTACCGGCAAAAAACCGGGAAAACCCGGAATTTTCGGGGAATATACATATTTTGTATCTTTGAAAATCGTGGATTTTCATAGGATTTTATTGGTTTATTTTGCGGAAACTTTACTTTTAAATTTAAATTACATCTCTTTTTCAGACAAAATTGTTTCTTTGATCATTTTTTCTTGATAATGCCAAGTCAATTAGAAATAAATACAGCATACACATCTACATATATTCTCTCGTGACTTGTAAGTTTTTATAAAAAAATTAGTGATAAGAAAAAACAATACATCGTTCTAAATTGATATTGTGTGTTTAATCGCTTTTCGAATTAAATTCGTGTATATTGTGGACAACTTTATATTTAGTTCATATTGTTTCTTTTTAAGATCTTTTCACATTTAATATTCAAAACTCAAGCGACTTTTCTTTGTGATTACGATTAAGGAACAATAAAAATTAAATTAAGAGGTACAATAAAATAAATTTATTTCAAAGCTCTATTAAAAAATAATCTAAAAAGTCCTGGAATTCTCAGGAAATTTTTTTTACAATATTTGAGTAAAAATACTTTGTAATTATATATTGTATATTATTAATTATTCTGGAATATATTAATATTTGAGGTTATTATGCAGACTTACATTTTCTAAAAAAAAGTAAAAAGTAAAAGGAAAAATAAGAAAAACAGATATGAATTTTCGAGCAGTAAGGAAAATTACTACAACTTTATATTATCTCTGCTGAGATGTAAAAATTATCCCAGATGACGATCCCCGGATTAAACCCGTCTATTATATTTTCGTTGAAAATATTTTACAAAAGACCAGTGGTATGAATAAACTCGTCAAAGTTCTACTTTTCTTCCGATTTTTCCCGTTCGACTGACTTCGTATATCGACAGTCGCTACAGGTATCACGATGGTATCATGAAGAACGATGGAGCGTGGCGGGCTTTCTATTGTCGAGCGTGTAACGAGGGGCAATTTTTGTAGCGGCGAACAATATGTCGCATTAACGTATTGTGCCAGCGCGACACCGACCAGCTGATGCTGTCATGCGACACGCCGGTATCGCAATTCGCGACGCTCTGCGATTTGCATCTTGTGAAAAGGCGAATTCCAGCTGTATTCGAGTCGCGGAATCTAGGACGTTTTTATCATCGTGATCCGCGCGATCTGAAAATCCAAGTTGAACGGTACAAGCGGTATGTCGAGTCACGTAGAAAAATTATTTTTACGCAATAATACGTCGTGAGTCAAAGTGCAAAATTTTCAAGGTTGCTTTATGGATTGGATTAGCTAAACAACTTGGAGGAGAAGATGGTATTACGGTCCTTGTAAGAATAATGGTCATTCTAATATTACCGTTATTACACTGAGAGAAATCGTTTGGTAAGATCAATTAACATTTGGTTGAATAGTGGCCAAATGAATTTTATAGTTACTGGTATCAAAAACTTAGTTACATTTAACAAAACTTTTTGTAATTTGTTGTATGAAAATAATTATTTGGTTAAGGCTACAAATTGTTTGGTCAAAACAACTATTATATTTAGTAATTATAAAATTCATTTGATCACTATTCAACCAAACTTTGGTTGATTTTACCAAACATTTCTCTCAGTATACGTGTAATATTTATCATGAATTCTAGTAATTACTTACAGAACTATTTATTTAGTAGCTCATCGTTATGTACATAATAGACTAATATGTCAATAGACGATAACCAATATTATAAGGCATTTTTCCTTTTAAACGTTTCACAACTTTTTTAAGGTACACTTTAGTATTTAATTACACACACTTTCTCATTCTGTTTAAACTTGGACGTATTATCACACGAATATATATGCACTTGAGTGTTTTTGTTTATTTAATATTTTATTTTACTGTGTACATTTCGAGTTGTGTAAAGTTAAACAACAATATGCGGATTTTGCTACAATATCCCTTAAATATGCTGGCTATTCAATAAGTTGATTGTAGTTCTACTGCTAATCTGTACACTACTGCTAATCTTTACATTACATATATTACAGATTTTCAATACTGCTACTGTTTATATGCAGAGATAGTTATGTGTACGTACATACATATGTATACATTCTGCAAATTTATTTTTGTTTTGAATAAATATATAATTTTATTACAACACACAGTGTTTTTTCAAACAAAGCCAGCATTTTAAATTTATTCTTGTGAAGAGGGATGGGGGATCATATTACCACGTCTGTTTCCTTTCGACCCTTTACGCAGTGTCGCTACATTTTTACATATAATAAATATTTCCTAGCTTTAAAACTAGAATCGATTAAACAACACATTGACGAATGTAATTCTCGAGTTTTCAATTAAAAATATTGATTACTAATAAAGTTGTTGTACAAAATGTAATAAATACCATCTTCTCCTCTATCGGTTGCCAGATTTCCACTTTTCTCAAACGCGTCTTTTGCACCTGCAAGTCTACTTTTTATTTCCGAGTCGGCATAACAAAGAATTTATTTATTTATACAAAGCTTCTTCCGAGCTCTACTTACAGTTTGCGGTAAGAATAAATAAACCCAGTTTATTCAAAATTAGAGAAGACTCCGCGTCGACGGGTTCCAAAATTCTTCAGCTGCGACAAACGTCCGGTTTTACAGGAAATTGACACTTCGGCCGGTTGGCCGAAACTCCAATGAATTCGAAGGCATCTACGCGCTTCCTCTCTCGCGCACCATGTACACACACTTTCAGCTCGGAACCGCTCCGAAAACAATCACTCGGCCGCCGCGCAAATAGTAGCGGCGGTCCGCTGGTCTCTTTAGGGGCCTATTTGCCTATGCAAATCGTCAATCAACGGCGTTTCCCCGCGGCCCCGGCCCCCCCCCCTTTTTACCGCCGGCATTCGTTTCAAGGCGAATGTACGCGGTTCTCTTGGGGGAACGAGAAAGAAATGTAAAATCCTCTAAACACCGTCGTTAACGTGAACGATCCTGCATATCGAACGAAGTACCCGAATCCACGTTTATTTTTAATTCTTCGTTTAGCCCTCGTGTCGCGGCCCTTCTCACGATTTCCCCGAGCGCGAGCTCGGAAAAAAACATACATACCATTCCGCTGCTGTCCGTCCGTTTCCCGGTTTTTTCCCGCCTACGTTAGTGGAATCCTTCTGCGTTCGCTCGCGCAGCGACCCTTTACCTCAAACGGTAGTGCATTTTTCACGTCAAAGCGCGTTTTTCATACGCACGTGACCGGGAGCGCAAAAACAGAGTGGAAATGCGCTCGTGGCCGCCGCGCGTTTCCCCAAGTATTGTCGTCGGAGACCGCGACAAAGGCTGAAATTACAATTTAAGCTCGACGCTGGAACGCGCGGAAAAGTGTGTCCCGGGAGATAATTCGAGCTCGAGATAATAGCATTTTCGTCCCGTGTTCCGCTTGTGAACAATGGCGCCTTTTAACATGGATAAACAGATCAAGTGCCTGGCAAATTCTGCGACCTTAATATGAACGATGAAAGGATTTTTTCACCAAGGAGACCATCGAGTACTTCTCGTACAGTGTAACTTATATTCTCGTGCCGTCGAATTAAAATGAAAATCGGAGTACGAGAGAAAGAGAGAGAGAGAGAGAGAGGGAGGAAGGGAAAGGAGCGAGAATTATTAAATTTCTACTTATTAAATATATCGGTACGCGCGTCAGACGTACCTTCATGTTTCGATAAATGCGATACTTGCGCAGGATTCTCATTGTGCGCGATAGATCCGCAGATTTTGAATATCGCATTAGCGCGAGGTATCTCGCGAATCTAATTCCGAAGCCACGAAACGGCACGGCTCCGCAGTCGCGAACGCCGTTAGCAAAACTCTATTCATTAGCAATGAGGAAAGTGGATTAAGCATCGACTGTCTCGAACTTATGGTATAAAGGACACTGCTGTCTCGATGTAATACGCGCAACGGAATCCTATTTCGGGATACGGAGCGCCATTGTGTTGGCCAAATTGTTTCAATGCGAGTTATACGTCATACTGTTATACTTGTCCGTCAAACTTATAAATGAATTATAAGAAAGGAACTTTTATTTCTCTTAAGGATGTTTTCGTTATACGATATGAGCTAAAAGTTATCGAAATTTGAAAACTGAAGGTTTATTCTCTGTTTTCCTAATCAACAAGGTTTATTCTGTAGGTTTATTTTTTGTTTTCCTAATTAACAACAAAAAATTTTGGTCTCGCATGACAGAATTTTGGCCCCGAAACTAGCTGCAAAGAAGAAAACAATGAAAAATTTGATTTATAACGGTTTTTGCAACGAAAATTATTATATTTTGCTGCAGTTTTAAATAAATAACTTTTAAATGATTAAGTGGATCTAAATGAATTTTTGCACTAATATTTATTAAAGTTTTATTAGTATATGTCAAGATTTTGATTTAATTGGTAATGTTACTTCCCCATCAAATTTGCAAATAAGTAGGGTAAAGTCGCCTATTATGGGACTGGTTCCTAATATGAGGTAGCGAGCTACATTAATAAACGTATGTGGTTGGTAATTCCATCATAAATTTATTACTCTTGAAGTGAAATCTATTTAGTAAAAAATTCATTATTAGATCAT
>QKQZ01030461.1:0-28422 GCA_003595255.1 Solenopsis fugax | reverse complement strand
ATGAGCGGAGAGATACAAATCACGCCGCGCCGCAGCCGGTGCATTTCTCGTCCGCGCGCTTATCTCCCGCACTGGCGCACACGGCCCGTTCCACTTTCAGAGCTCGCCCGCCCGTCTTTATTTTCCGCCTTCTTTTTATCCCGCGTTCCACCGTTCTTCTCCACCATCCTCGTTTCCTCCGTGCGAAAACGCGCTCGTTGGAGCGTCGTCGATATTCTTTGCCATGATACAATCTCCTGTATAATGGCTCGCGTTAACGCTCGAGCCATTTAAGAACGCATCTTTTCGCATCTTTCTCGGATACGATTTAATTAGAACAATATGGCTCCGTGGAGCGTCTTGCTCAAATTTGACCTTTCATTTGTCGATAACCCTAGTTTACTTTATTTTTATCCTTAAGATTGTCGACAGTAGAAGGGGTTAATTAGGACTTAGAAATACGTAGATATAAACGCAAATAGAACAAGTCAAAATGACATGAAAAGGATTGATCGATAAGTGACCTTTACTAATCATTTTAGAACAATTTTGATGTCATTTTGATGTCATATTGACTTATTGTTCTGCTTGAGAAAAGAATCCTGGCTGAGGAAGTACTTTTCTCAACAAATTCTTTAGTTTTTCGGAGTTGGAAGGGAGGGTTCTTTTCGTATTATAATTATTTTACTCTTTTTTTATAAGTCATAAAAACAAAAAAAAGTTCTAAACGCAGCCTGAGACTTTCGAAGCCTGAATCTCGATTCTACTTGAAATACCTTTATATTCCGTTTTATGCCTCGTATATCACGAAGAATATAAAATGTTATAACATCTATCGAGATTGCCAAGGATGCAAAAGAATCTGCATCTATTACGAACTAGTAAAACTAGTTAACTTTATGAAGGATCGGAAAATTTTAATAAAAGTGGCCTGACTGTCGGCATCAGTTTTTATCGTTGTTGATTCCGTCGAATGGCATTGCTGTTTTAAAGTACGCATACGTTCGCATTCATGTATAGGAAGTTTCACATCGATTCTCGTCCCTGAAAGACAGAGAGAGAGAGAGAGAGAGAAAGAGAGCTTAGACTTTGCAATTAACCGTAATGTTTATTAATTATCCGACACACGTGGCGGATCGGCGTAATTAAGCGACTGGTTTCTAGGCACATGTATTTTTTTTTTATTCTATTATAATTCTCTGATATAAGAGAGCTGTTCCGTGTCTTTTACAAAATCAACATTAGCATAGACATTGGCGAGATTTCAACACATACCGAAAGATGAATGGAGAAGGACACACGTACTAAAGTATAATTAAATTTTCAATAAATTGAGTTGTTCTCAGCAAACGAAAATGAATTGAAATGGATAGAAATGAATTCATTGCGACATTTTCAAATTCGCACTTCAGATCTTTCGAATCTATTTGAATCCAAAAATAACACAATGGCGACATGAATTTAACTGAATTCAAAAAGATGAATAGCGCACTTCGTTTTTCAATCCATTTGAGTTTATTTGAATCCAAAAATACTTCGAGACTCTAAAATGCGAACACGGAAAAATTAAACTGAATTGCAACTTTCAATTCATTTGAATTTATTTTTGTACACTGGAAAAAAAGATTGGTTATAACTACCAAATGTATAGTGAAATAGTATCAATTAAGTATTTGGTCGATGTAACCAAAAATAATTTTACTTTTCTAATTATTTTCTAAATATTTAGTAACTTATACCAGATTTGATAATACTTACTAAACATTTAATAAAATAAAATTATTTTTGATTCTATTGACAAAATATTTAATTGATACTATTTCACTATACATTTGGTAGTTATAACCAGACTTTTTTTCCAATGTATGCTGGGTTAATTACGAAGTTAATTTCTCTTTATTTAATCTACATAAAACTTCAGATGAAGTCGCCTCGTTGTCGAGCAGTTTCTTACTGCAGCGGTGGGATCATTACAGCGAGATATTCTGCAGTCTCTCTTTTCAGGAGATCTTCCTTTCTAGGCTCCGTCAATCGCAGGTAATTGGAGGAGGCCCGAGCGCAGGATGGAGCGATAAAGTGAAGCCATGCAGCCTCGGCATGCGAGGACGGTTCATGAATATGGATCGGGAAAGTAATCGCGAGATGAGCTACAAGACGGGCCGCAATAAGCAACGTGCGTGCGATTACGGCGTATACGCACCGGCTTTATTATTATCCCGGGCGTGTAATGATCCCGAGAGAGTAGAAACGGTACCGGGGGATGCAACGCAATACTTTATTCGCTTTCCACTTTTGTTTCCGCCATATGTTCGTTTATCGCGAAGTCGCTCGTTCTCTCTCGCGTTTGTCGTCCTGCTCGCACGTTTGACCTTTCCGAACTCGGTGGATATTTATAAGATTCGCGCGCGCCACGACCGTGATTTTAACGCGAGGTCGTTATGCGAATGGTAAGGCCCTTCCATTTTATCGCGTTCGTTAAATATCGGATCTTACACGCTCACGGTAGCGCCGCCGCACCGTTGCGTTGATTAGCGCCGCGCGCGACTTTATCCTCCACACGTGTTCGTCACGTCGGACAAGGGGATCAAGCAAGTTAAAACTTGAAGTTTAAGATATGTATTGGAATTCTATTGAAAATAATTAAATTGTATCTGACGATTTTACAATTCTATTACACATTGGCTAGAAAGTGTCTACAATTAATTTTAATTTGTAAAATAAAATTTAAGGATGTAATGCTATTTTGAAATAATAAACTTTTATATATAATTTATTAAAATATAAATATGAATACATTTGTAAAAATGAGTGTAATACATCCTTAATTAATAACACTGGTCGACAAAAATTAAACATTTTTTTGGCCTTAAAGTAAACGAAGTTTCTGATAGATTTTGATGCGCTGATTACGCGAAAATGTCGTATCACGTCAAGTTTTCGAGATATTCTAACTTAAATGTGCAAAAAATGAGGTTCTTGGCCATTTTCAACGACTTATAAAATGTCTAACAATTTTTTTCAGCATCCAGCTGGATGTCACATTAAAGTGTTCTTCTTACCCTTTCCAAAGCATATTCGTTGAAAATGGCCAAAAACCTCATTTTTTGCAGCTTTAAGTTAAAATATCTCAAAAACTTGACGTGATACATTTTCGCGGCCAAATTCGTAATCAGCGCATCAAAATCTATCAGAAACAACTTCGTTTACTTTAAGGCCAAAATGGTGTCGACCAATGTAATTAACAGTAATAATTTAAATTTTAAATTAAGATGGAAAATGTTATTTTTTTATTTAAAAAAATACTAATTGATGCATCGATTCAAGTTTGCCAACGATTAGTTATTCAATGTGAAATTAATTATATATTCTGCAAGAGGTATATTGAAAGTGTCGGAAAGTATGATCTCCTTTCGCATTTCCAAGCGTGAAAATTGTACCGTAGAATGTAAAACTAGCAATAATCAATCGTCCGTAACACGAGTCAGGATTTATAAGGCGAAACGGAAAAACGCGCGCGATAAATAACACGGTATTACTTGTGCGGTTTAATTTATTGTCACTGTTGGAATTGTCACTTGTGCTTAACAGATAAGGATATTCTCTTGTCGCGAGATTCGTAAGAGCGATTAATTGCCGTCTCTAGTACGATTGTTTGCCGACATAATATATTAAACAGAAAAACGTCGCACCCTACCTTTAAGAAAAAGTGTTTCAATAAACTGATAATTATATCAGTAATTGATGATATTTCATCGGTTACTGATACAGCTAATTGATTCAGTCATTCGTGAAAAAAGTTCGCTATTTCCGTGCCATCATAAAATGTAAAATAAATGCTTTTCAAAATCATTATTTCAAGTAAATCTTTAAAAATATTAAATTAATGTTATATAAATATTTTTTAGAATTATTATTCCAAATAAGAGTTATTAATATAAAATAAATATTACATAAATATTTTTTTCTAAATCATTTCAAATAAATAATTAATGTACCATAAATATTTAATTAATAAATACTTTTCTATGTAATATATATTAAAGAATTCTGTTTAAAGATGATTGTTATTCTTCCTCATCCTAAGTAACTTAGTCCTAAGTAACTTAACTTAATTTTAAGTGAATTTTCTAAATTAATTAATTTTTAACTTCAATTGGTTATTTTTAAAACAATCTCTAACTTATTATTATTCACTTTCTTCTCAATTAAAAAATTTATAGTTATTAAAATCTAAACTTTATTATTTAACTTTTAATTTTTTACTTTTAATCTCTCTCTTTACTCAATCCTGTACTTACCCTTTAAACACACCGATCCTGTAAAATACGGAAACACATTTTCGGGTCTGGGAAACTTTTTCAACTTTGAGAAGCTATAACTTTGATTACAATCAATATTTTTCAACATTTTTTTTTTTAATGAAAGTTCAGAATCTCAGAAATATGACTGTACAATCGACACTGCCGAAAAATAATTTATTGTGAAGTTATAAATGAAAAATCATTAAGCAAAAATGAGACATTGGTCAAAAATCCACTTTTCCTTCAAAAAATCATATCTTCGCAACAAAAAACTTTTGAAGACTTTCAAATACGGCGTTTTAAAGCTAGAGTCATACTTTCAAAAAAAAATTATGCCATTGTCATTCCTTTTAAAAAGTATAATTATGTAACAAGGAGAATATGAGGTATTTTTGGATATCTAAAAATCCACTTTAAAAAAAAAATCATATCTTTGCAACAAAAAACTTTTAAAGACTACAATACGGCGTTTTAAAGCTCAAGAGTCATACTTCCAAAAAAAAGTTATATCATTGTCATTTCTATTAAAAAATATACTTATGTAACAAGGCGAATATGAGATATTTTTGATTAATTCGTGTCTAAAATTGAAAATTGATGTGTTTCATAATATATTTCGGAAAAGCTCCCTTTTCTACAGCACTATATAGTATTCTAACTTTAGACAGAGTATATACGAGCAACATCCGCGAACGGACCTGTTTGAACGTTTTGTCCAGCTTTTTTATGTAAAATACTCACAAAAAAAGTTTTACTCACACATTATGTTAGTCCCACAGACTCTAACAAAACTTTGCTGCCGTGCCGTTCGAATTCTAGTTAACCAATAAAGTTGATCAACCGTATCAATCGAAAGAGATTTCAAACTTTTCTTACCTCCTAGTCCAAACCTCCTATTTTCTTTCGTCTTTACACAGTAAGCGTTCGAAGCTTCATATGGGGTCTCTCTGACCTACTTACGTGTTTAAGAGTTAATTATATTGTAAAATCTAAGTCAGTATTTTATATTTTGTAATAAAAATGTATTGTATATAATGAAATATAATCCTGATAAAAATTTCTGAAAAATAGTAACAGAAACAGTAGACAAGAAAGAGCATTTTAGGATGCGTCATCGGGACACGATTACTACATTCGCGGATTAATCGACGAGTTGGTAAACACACCTGCTGTAGTGCGTACGTGCGTACGTGCGTACTGCGTTGCTGCCGAGGTAAATTTCGTGATATCGAAAACACTTCTCGCTTGATAATCGCTTAATCACTCTGTGACGAGTGCGTGACGAGTCGCGGAAAAAGTAGGAGAGCATGTAGATATTGTAAAACGTGACGCAGCATTTGTTCGAACGACACTTTACGTTGTAAATAATGTATGAGATTTTTAAATGACGGAACGGTTTCCGGACGCAGAAATCAGTTTTACGACCAATCGTGATTCGTCAACTTCGCAAGAGGGTATTTAATTTTATGACAGCATAAAGTCTCTTGAGATATTCAAGGAGAAATAAAATGTAATAAAAAAAATAGAAGAGCAGAAGAAATAAAAGTAATGTGTATATAAATTATAAAACGCATTCTATTAAATTTCTTTTGAAATAATATGATAAATACTTATTAGAGTAGCAAAGTAAAGTTCTAGATGTTCAGGAATAAAAAATATAAAAAGCATGATTTAAAATTGCTTAGCTTAATTTTTTGTTACTAAGATTTTTCTTTGAATTTTGTAAATTTCTTCTGTAAATTTCTAAAATAAAATTTACGCAATCTTTCTTATAACTGCGCGATGATAATATATTGAGATAATAAAATAAAATTAGATGATTTGTGATGATAATCGATCATCGGTCTTATCGATAACACTATCTGTACGTAACTCAGATGTACTTATTTCACTATGATATAAATTCGTGTCAGTACGATTACATTTTGTACGCATTACAAAAAAATTGTGAAAGATATATAAATGACAAAGATATTAATCATGAAATTAATGAAAAAATTATTTGAAGAAGTAATGTGTACACTAAGAGAAAAAAATTACTTGATAAATATGTTATAAGCAGTAGTCAAATAACTAATGAATGTCAAACCAGTAATATTTACTTTAAACAAATAATATTTATTACAACTGACAATGAGACAAAAATTGCTGCAATTATCATAATTTAACTATAATTCACAATCATTTTCAATGCCAACTATATAGTTATTTTAACCATCCAAATTGCTATTAACAATTATTACAACGTAAATAGTAAGTGAATGTGTTTAAAAAATAGTTATATTCATTATAACTGTGATAACTATACAAGAATGTTTATTTTATTTTTATCATCACTATTTTGGTATATTTTATTTCTTAATATATTAATATTTAAAATTATCATAATTTATAGTAAAATTTTTTCATAGAATTATAAACATAATGTCACTATTAACATTAGCAGTAATAACCATAAAAGTGGAGTTCCTAATTATAATTACTTTATCATGCAATTATAGTCAGAAGTATCCAGGGCTGAGCAGAAAGTATTTTAAATACAAAATATAAAATACTGGCAATCTTAGTAATTGAATTACAGAATACAAAATACTGAAAAACAATTTTGATTTGAAATATAAAATATAAGTTGTATTTTGTATTTCAAATCGAAAGATTTGCTGAGATAGATATTTACTAATTAAATGTACATGATTGCGACGTGCGATCGTGAGATTAACGAATGTGGAACAATTTGTTTAAGTGCCGAGTGAATAAATTTGTTAAAAATTCCGTCCGCGCAGTGTATGTATACTTTAAGCGTGCATGAGTGGAAGCGTGTTGACGATTACGGGTCCGAGAGGGAACGATCGTTTCGTCTTTGGAACACGTGTGTTCTTATCAACGGTCATTTTTCTCGCGAGTTACGATAACGGTTTTGCGAAGCGTAATTTCTGTCCGACAGCAATCTCGCGGCCTTCGTTTGTCTTCGTTATTTTTAAAGGTCTTCTCGCAAGGGTTCGTGTAATATATGCCATATAAATTTGTAATTATTTGTTATAATCAAGCCACAGTATTTTATTTAGAAAATTAATGTTGTTCAAATAGAATTATCTAAATTAGCCATTCGACAATAGTTAAATTATTTATTTACACTACTATCATATTCAACTTCATATTTTAAAATTAATAACTTTTTTCATTGATTTACAAAATAGTAATTAGTCAAAAAAATTCTAGCTTTAATTAACTTTAAATAATTTGATCTTACGTTGATGCGATAAAATTAATCATCCTATCCAATTGAATACAAGTGAAATAAATGTCAAAAGAATCAAGTTAATTAATTATTCATCCAGAGATCGCCTTTTTCTAATTATCGTGGCTTCAAGGCACTCTATAGCACACAAAAAACTTAGCAGTAAAGAAACCAATGGAAATCAAATTTGGATTGATGTTAAATTATGTCTTAAGTTTTTCTGATTTCTGTGTGTGCCATGGTTCTAAAAATCGAGATATATTATTGAGAATAAAGATCTACATATATATCTTACCAGTACTATTTGTCTATTTTTCCTATTTATACGAGTACCTGTAATTAGCGGGTCTATAAATTTGTCAAGCCGGTCAAGCTAAGTCAAGCTTAAATGATCGAGTAGATTCAGTAGATCAATCATCTTTGGAAGTTTGGAATCGATGCTATTTGCGCATATCGCGCAAATATATAGGTAGCGACATCTTGCGTACATATCGACTACATATTTGGGACAGTTAAAAGGCGCTGCAACGCGGATAATTTGAATTATGCGATAAATTATCACGTAATTATCACAATTTCAGATAAAATTATAATTTGCATATAAAGAATATTGTATTAAAAGTTATTACTGAAAAAAAATTCTCATATCTTACAATATTTTGAAGAATTTTTCAAATTTTAAAGATTTCTAAAAAAAAAAAAAATACTTTAAACTACAGATTTTATAAGTTATTTTCGAAAATGATAGAATCAGAAATCTAACTAAAACTTTGGAATATTTCACATATATCAAGAATATTAGAAAAGATATTTCTCAGCATTTCTGTGTGCTCTCCAATTTGTATTTTTAAAAAATGAGAAATTTTTTTAAAGCGCTTATGAAATTATATAGAAATATGAAAAAATTTTTAAATTTATATAAGTTCTAAAAAATTGCGAAATTCTAAAAAACTTTTCAATAGAAACAATATTTTAAATTTCATATTTTATTTAGAATTTTCAGCATCATCTAAATGTGATACATTATTATATATTGTCATGCACACATTCGTATATTGCTGACCCATTTCTTCCAGTTTTCTGTGTTTTAATTAATTTTGTCACGAACAAACGGAATTTTTATTTGATGGTAAGACAAATTTCTATACGACGAATCACTGTGCGCTCAGTTATTGATATGTTCGGCGAAAATAACAAAAAAACGCGATGAAATCTCAACTAATCTTCGACGATTCGCGCCATGTGTCAAAATTTTCTTATTCCTTTCATCTCGTTTCGCGTGATTACAGGGTATTCATCGAAATTCTTTCTGCAATGTTAAGTTTCGTGATTGCAATATGATCCCGATTGCGAAGCCCCAGCTCAAGATATTAGATAAAAATAAATTACATGTATCGCGAAGGCCAGGATGCATCGCATGGTTGTTGCTCGGCTGTAAGAGATGATTTATCAAATTATCATGTCATCAAGCTTAGTGTGTAAAATATTTTTCATCATTAGTCAACAGATCAATTAAATAGCGCGATTTCTTAAAATTCACATTGCGCTAAAAACTAGCGAGCATAAATATATAGTTGCAATCTAAAACATAATTTTATTTAATATTTTTTGTGTCTTAATCGACATTCGTAAAGCCTTTGCATCAAACCATAGAAATATGTATGCGCATCTATTTTCTATATTTTTATTTAACCAATTTTTTTATATATATGTATATAAAGTGAGCTACGTTTTCCAGTGTCGGGAATAATCTTCATCGGAATATTTAGCCACCTGACGAGCAATGTGTATTTACTGATTATCTTGCTCTTGGGTGAAATCATGTTCGGACTGGACAGTTTTGGAGAATGGGAGGACCTGATTTTGTACAAGAACGAGAACAAGGCTGTCATCGAGAGATCCGTTTGGAGCGATAAACTGTGCTCGGGTAGCTCGGGTGAATTCTCCTTCATGCGGCTCACTGATATCCGGCACATTGGGGTCTCCACCAAGATGGACCTTTTTATTCTCCACAGGAACGGGCAAATGATTACTCTCAATATGAAAGGCTTAACGAGAAAAGAGATACAAGACTTGAGGAAGGAAATTAACTATTTCTTGAA
The DNA here is from genome assembly GCA_003595255.1 of Solenopsis fugax. Classification (NCBI taxonomy): domain Eukaryota; kingdom Metazoa; phylum Arthropoda; class Insecta; order Hymenoptera; family Formicidae; genus Solenopsis; species Solenopsis fugax. The sequence goes on along the minus strand of QKQZ01030461.1, from coordinate 18,802 downwards.
CATGAGCCGACTCAAATATCTCGATCATTCTTTGGTCGATCCTTCGGACCGATTATTGCTCCCTTCCGATTCCGAGGAATACTTGCCAAGAGCGTGTTTACCTACGTCCAATGAGTTTACCGTCTCGGACAATGTTTTGGGCAATACATTGAGTAGGATGCCCAATCAATGCTATCAGGTGCAGCAGAATTCGAGCTACCCAAGTTTAATGCATGGAACGCAACTCAACAGCTATCAATTGGCGAATTTGAGGAGGGGCCCTTACACAGAAAATTCGGCGCGTTTTAATTACGTCAAGTATACTAGAAATATTTGCACCATTCCCACACCTCGCAATTTCTGCAAGCTTCACAAAGAATGTAATTAATCAAGTGACATTCGTTCATATTGTACGTGTCCTCAAGATTTAACACTGTAATTGCTAATTCGCGATTAGAGACAAATTTGTGTAGCAAAACAAGATTTTTTTATTCGTCTCTTGTACGCTTCAATAAATAATTATTTACTAAATAACAATAATTTCTGTTTGACAGTATCAAAGAGGATACTTCAAAACTTGAAACCAGTTAACAATCTGGATCATATATATTACTATATAATAGTTTCACATAATCATATGTCTCTATCGATTTTCATAACAATTAAATAAATTTTTTCACGAGGTATACAATTCATTGGACGAGTTGCTTACAAGCCTTTTCAATATCTGGATATTGATATTGAAATCCTAACTCTGTAACACGCTTTGGTATGACTTTTTGCCCCTCCAACATAATCTAGAGTGAAAACGAGTGTGAAATTATTGATTTACATGTCAAGCTTGTTAAATATTCGACGTACTTACCGTTGCTCGTTCTTTATTGAACAATATTTCCAAGAAGAAACTCGGAAGAGGTATGACTGCAGGTCTATTCATTGCTGCTGCAAATACTTCCGTAAATTCCTTGTTTGTTATAAGCTAATGGAACAACATACATACATAATTAATAATTACATTTCAAAATTGAAAAACAATATTACATCTGTATCAAATTATACATTGGAGATTGAGGACTACAAGTTGAAGAGATTAGAATTCTAATCGGAAGTAATCGGAACAAAATCGATTAAAATTAAAATTATCTGAGTGGTAGAATTCCAATCTGCAATTTGCAATCCTCTTCAATGCGTAATTTGATGAGTAAGTTTAAGATTGTTTATATTACCTGAGGCGCTACTCCATTTAATATACCGTGCACATTGCTATTTTTAAGCGCAAATATAAACATGCAAACTAAGTCAGTGATATGTATCCAGGGCATGTATTGATTCCCACTTCCTATTGGCCCACCAAGACCAAGGAAAAATGGTAAATAGATCTGCTTGATCATACCGCCGTTTCTTCCCAACACAACTCCAGATCTTATTGTCACTTGTCTAATGTTGCTATCTTTCGGTAATCTCGCCGCTTCCTCCCAATCGTGAGACAGTCCTGACAAAATCGATAATTAATTTACAGATATAAATGCAGGAATTCCTCTACTTATGACAAAGTTATTGAGACTTTGCTGACTTTGGTAATAAATCAAATAGCATTTTATATTTTACGTAAATAAAACATTTATGCAAATTATTTCATCACTAAAAATGATTATAAATCTATATATAGGAAATAACAAAATAAAAATTTTTTTAAAGATTATAATTCTTAATATATTTACTATTGCAAAGTTAATATTTAACTTAAATACAGATTAAGTACGAGTGCTTAATTATAATCTATTAATTCACAGCTTCATTATAATTTATTAATTTATTTTTAGTCAATAGCACCCCAGGTGAAATTTTTTTCAAAATTTTTCATAGAACTTCTCAGAATTTCTGTATAATTTTATAACAGATTTTTTATATAAATTGGAACCTTTTTCAGAAATATTCTAAAAGTCTACATTTTTTTCTCTTAAAATTTTTCATATGTATTATAAAATATCTAAAGATTTCTAAGATTTTTTTTGTTTAATAATTTCCAATTAAATGTTATAAAATCTAAAAATATTTTTTAGAAATTATGGGATAAGAAATCTAAAAATATTTCAGAATTTACATGTATAAAAAATTCTTAAATTAAGGTAGTCATAAGTAGAGGAATATTTACATTATGTGTATAAAAAAATTATATAATAGATTCTTACTTGATAAAAAGTCGTATGGTTCACATTTGCTTTCTTCCGTATATATGGTACCATTAGGTTTGTAGTAAGCGACTCCCGATATAGTTGCGAAAACTGTGGCTTTGGTATTCTGTATAGAATCCGCTAGGGTCTTTGTCGTCTTTACTCTGCTGTTCCTGACATTCTGTTTGAAGCCAGGTGACCATCTCTGCTTAGGATCCAGCACATTCTGTCCAGCGACGTTAATGACTGCTGACGTGTTCTCCGGTAGACCATAGCGTTCTAAATCATTCTACAGATTTTACAGCAGCTATAATCGGACTGTGATTCTGACCTACAAAGCTAGTATATAAAGTCGTTTTCATCTACCCATGATATTCTGTTTGGCCCTGGCATTCGGGAGATGCACGTACAGGTGACACCCTCGAGGCTCAGCGATTTTATCAACTGCGATCCTATGAAACCGGTACCACCGCCTGAAAAAAAATTATATAATTTTATTCGTGTAATACAACTCAGTTGCACAATTTTTCGCGATTTACGAAATTGCGACAGATCGATTGTGAGCTCGCTCACCTATCACTACATGTTTTAGAGCCATGTTCGCGAATTGCGAAATTTGACGCACTTTTTGCGTAAAGTTATTTTAAGAATTTCCGAAACTTTACCGCTTCCGACAGAATTGGACGATGAGAACGCAAATAACTCATAAAATTATTGCAGCACTAAATTTCTTTGAGTAATAGACATTTTAGAATATATACGACATATATATTTATATAACAGAAAGTTAAACACTTTAAAACATTGTTCTCTCATCTATTGTTTAAACATGATATTGAACTTCTAAATATAACAAATGATTTTTTTCATGTATTTTTCCTTTGCAATGTGTTATTTTATGTAAGAAAATTTCTTAAATTTCGCTTAAATTTCTTTTTTTAAGTGTAATTTTGATCGCAATGATAATCAGTCGTTACGATTTATGATTATATTCATTCACAATACACACATGTTCACGGACCATGGACCATAGACTTATATAGATATAAAACCTGGGTATCCACGAGAAGTCCAAGATCTCAGATAGAGAATTGACCAATCGTATTTAAACAATTCAGTCAACTGACAAATGCGATTGGTCAATTCTCACTCTGTCCGAGATCTCAGATTGGCTACGTTCAGCAGAAAAAGCAGCTTTCCAACTGTTGTAACATTTTTTAACGATTAATTATTGCCTTTAGTTCCAGCAGAATCTGAATGTATAAATCAATCATAATAAAGAATCTTACGACAGTTGGGAAGCTGCTTTTTCTGCTGAACGCAGCCAATATTTATTGAGAAAGTTAATACTAAAATTTTCTTCCCATTCCTAATATCTAATATTTCTCTATTGTGTGCAAGACTTTTATGTATTTTTTATATTAATAGACGTTAATAAACTAAATTATATTTTTTATACATTTTAGTCATTTTGGATGTTTATCAATAGATCGTGATCAAATGAGATCTCAAGATTCTAAGCCATTATAATTGACCTATAATTTCATTATTTATACACATTTGAAATTGAGGATTGTGAATTAATGAGTGCATCCAGGGGCCCTATTCTTGAAAACATGCGAATAATTTTCGTATACGAAAGTGGCAGAATTAATAGCCAATGGAATTATTTAATGATATTCTCGCATTGGCTATTTTGCACTTTCGTATACGAAAATTATTTGCATGCTTTCAAGAATAGGATCTCTGATACGCGACCGATCACGAGAGAGTAAGTAGCAATTAAAGATGATTGGCTGGATCTAAAGGTAAGAACCAATTGTCTTTAATTGCTACTTACGCTCTCAGTGAGCGCGCATCTAGATGCACCCAATAACAAAAAAACAATACAACAATGAGTATAGTCAAGGTGATGTTACAAATGCTTTGAAGCATCTTTTGATTGGACAATTTGTAAAATTCTTTATTTTGATTGGTTAATTAAATGCTTCGAAGCATTTGTAGTGTCTGATTGACCGCAGTCAATAACTGAAGATTAAAATTCGATCAATCAAATAATTTTAATCCGTTTCACTCTGATTGGTTGAATTCTAATCTTCAATTCAAATCCAAAGACACCTTTCTTCCTGTTCGTGGATGAGTCTCGAAAACATTGTGTTTCATGACTGATTCCAGTAGTCACCGCAGAAAATCCAATATGGTGTCCGTCGTTCAGCGGTTTACCTCGAATGTCCGTATTTCGGAATAGAATTGTTGTCCGGCGACCGCGTGGTTAGCAATAATTATGAAAATTCGATTGAAGGCGCCACGCCGCACGTGAAAACTCTCATGCCACTGCATCTCTCGTACGATCAACAGCCGTGAAGGGATCCGAGTGCCTCGAGGACGAGTGCGGCCGAGAGCCCCCCGTTTGTCCTCTTCCTCGGCGCGCGGAAGAAGAATTTTGAAGAAGATAAGGGAAGTGGCGAAAAATTGAAGAAAAAAAGGAAAAAAATGGATACCGATAAGATGGTGGGTGGCGCGGAAGTGAGTGACCCGGAGACGGCTAGCAAAATCAAGGCGATGAAACGGGACTCGATAGCAGACGTCACAACCTTAGACATAAAGTCACGTCTCAGTTTGGAGACGACGGAGGCTTGCTGCGAGCCGCACGTCAACGGGGTGGCTCAGATGAACGGTATCTGTGACTCTCCTCAAAGAACTGCCGCCGTCATCGATCTCTCCTCGCAATCTAAAACAATGGAAACTAGTCATTTAAACCAACATGGTATATACAATGTTAGCCTACATGTCGTGCCTTAGATACGATAGATGAGCTCTCAGTTTACATGCGTAATGATAAAATAAAAAAGAAAAGGACTCGTCATTGTAAAAGGTCCTTGGAGCTTGCTGATCTTGTGTGTGTTGTACATTTTCTTTTGTCGACAGGAGATATCTAGTCAAATGTTAGTTTAAAAGTATTTTCTTCATATCTGAAATTTTGTTTTTGTCAAGCCTTCCAATTATGTGAACTGTAACTTAAATCTGAGACATTATTTATCGTGTTTAAAGAAACGTGTAACTTTGATTAGAATAATTCTTATGTACTTTACAACTGTGTATGCAATATAATGAGAATGGGTGAAAACATCTGCTCTTCTTGTTATGTTACAGAACAAGCAGGAACGTTATCCACGGAAAGTAAAGACAACGATATCCAATATGTTAGCTATACAAGTGAATTACAAATGCCTGATATTATGAAATTAATACAGAAGGACCTAAGTGAACCGTATTCTATTTACACATATAGATATTTTATTCATAACTGGCCGAAATTGTGCTTCCTGGTACGTGTTCTTCAGAAAATCTCTAGCCTATGTTAACACACTCGAGTTAATACATACTATGTTACAAGTGTGCCTTATAATCTTAACAGAAACATTGCAATTTCTGTTATAATACATTATAACATTGATATTGTTTCAAGTAACGAGTGTATGAAAGAATCAGAGAATTTTTAGTTCTATTTGTTTTGCCCTTAAATGTAGAATTTATGGAAGTTCTCTCTTCTGTTCAAGGCGATGCATGGTGAGGAATGTGTAGGTGCCATCGTCTGCAAGCTAGACATTCACAGGAAGGTGATAAAGCGCGGCTACATCGCAATGCTGGCTGTTGATGTGAAATATCGGAAACGGAAGATCGGATCAAATTTGGTGAGACAGGCTATTCAGGCGATGGTCGAGGATGATGCTGACGAGGTGGTGCTGGAGACGGAGATTACTAACAGGCCCGCGCTGCGCCTGTACGAGAATCTTGGATTTGTGCGGGATAAACGATTATTTCGATATTACTTAAATGGTGTGGATGCATTGCGACTGAAATTATGGCTCAGGTGAAATTCATCCACGTGCTTATGTCAATAGGTATTTAAATAATTGCAATGTTGAAGAGATGTAACATCTATGCTCTACTGTATCAGGCAAACGGACGACATTAATGTCAAAGAGAGTATGTGTTTCTGCGTGCACGAACGTGTTTTCGGGGTTGCAATATCACGCAATTTATCCTCTGTACTTTCTCAAGAAAATCTATTTAGTTGGGTCATTTATGGCGTGGTGGATAAATTTTATGTTGCAACTAGATTTTTTCTGCTTGTCTTGAAAATTTATTTTTAACAATCTATTTTCCATACTGTGTGAGATAAATGCAATAAAATATCTCTAACAGCCTATTGATTGTTCCGTTCTTTAAGGGCGGAATGTGTACATGCAGAGTAATTTGTTAATAGTGCCTAACTGTTGCCTGACTAGTTAGATATTTTGTTATGAATTTGCTGCAATTCCTTTGATATTAATGTCAACGATCGAGATAGAGGTTTCAATTGCAGCTTGAAAATATAAAAGTAATGAGTGATAGCAAGAGACAAAATCGAGACTGTGAAAAGTACTGAAAATAATCAATGTATCTTGCCGGGGCTCACATTGATAAAATGCACATATTGAAGCATATACACGTTTCCAGAACCGATCTGAAAAAAAGTTCATAAGTTATGATTTGCATTGGAAATTTTTTGTAAGATTAAACATATGCGAGAGATATATATTTTGTCAAAAATGATATGATTATATATATATATGACTATATATATTTAACATTATACATATAAGTATGCACTGTTAAATATTAAAGAATCAAATTTAAATCAATTTCTTGAGTTAAATAATATTTTGTTATTTTTAACTTCTATGTGTGTCGAAAATTATTATTTTAACTACAAAATATATAGTTAAAAGAACAACCTCATCTAATCAATTCATTTTTGTAGTCAAATTGCTTAATTTTAAAATAAGTAGTGCCCGTATTAACGTACGCATCTAATACATAATAAATTTGAATCAAATTTAATATTTTTACAGTTAACTTTGTTTAACTTTATTATTTTAGTTTAAATTGATAAGATATTAAATAAAAGCGACCTATAAGAATGATTAAAAATAACCCAAATTGGGTAGAATTTGACATTACAAATTTAACAGTGTATATTTTAAGTATACTCTGAACTACAAAATATTTAGTATTTTCTTGTGAGAAGCAGTCAATAAGTTTTATAAATACATGACTTATTCGATTTTTTCTGAGAAACAGAATTTAAACTAGTTTTACTTGATTTATTATAAATTATGATGGATCCGATTTATAAATATTGAGATGTACAGTCTCCTGACAAAGAAGAAAGTGATGTGATTTGTAGAATTGTAAAGTAACACTTAAGATATAATCAATAAAAGGCCGTGAAATATTTATTATAAATTTTTTATTGTCTTTCAGTGTTTCTAAAGGATCCACTTATTTTATTTTAATTTCATCAATGTCTCTCAACGCAGAATGATTATAAAATTGTGTTAATCAATAACTAATTACGTGAAAGCTGTTCATCATGCATTGTGTGACAGATTACTGTCGTATAATATTGCGTCGAGTGTACAATTTTGTCAATGTGAACGGCAGTTTGATAGAAATGAAAAAAAAGATGAGAAAGAAAAGAGAAAAAGAAACAAAGGCCGACAGACGGCGGCGAAACATTAGGAAAAGTATTTCCGTTTGAAATTGTAAAGTGATACACGGAAATATCGATATTTATATATATAAATATATATATTACATTAAACGGATATGGACAAAGAAAAAAAAAAGGAAAAAGAAATTATCGTTTACGAAATTGAAATGTTGCGCGAGGAAGTGCGCCTCACGCGGTTGACGCAGTGGGAGGTGATACGCGCATTACTGTCTACCTATTATATCTATCTTTGTATAAAATAAATGCGAAGCACAGATCATAATGTAACTATTAAAAAAAAAATGTAAAAAATGTTAATAAAAATACATAAATGTTTTTACACGCGTCTCGTTCACGTTAACGTTCGTCTGCTTGCTGCGAACAATCGTGTTCTGGCATAGTTTATGGCTATTATAGCCTAATTGCATATACTTATGCAGAGTATTGTTATATTCTTTTTATTTAAAATATCTGCCACGTTAAAAAAGAACTTTATTGCCGCATTCAGAACATGCTTATAAAAATGTTAGCACGTTTTTTTTTGTTATCCTATCCTTATTTTACGTTCAATAAGCGATAAAAGTAGAATAATAAAAAAATATAAATTAAGCATATATAAATTATCATTAAGTTTATATAAAATTTCATTTATTTTTTTAATCGAGCAATGAATGCGATTATTACGATGTGATATATTTTTGTTCTTTGCAATAAAAGTTTTTTTAAATAAGTTGTAAAATTAAAAAAATATCCAAATGATTAGATGGCTGTAGTCGATGCTGTCTATATTTCTGCATGTCTATGGCCGGTATTCATATATATAAGGTTTGTTGTTTGTTCGCGTCACATGCTCCAACACTTCTATTCACTCCAATACGTTCGAACCAATGTTGTGATTGGTGGTGAAAGTGAGATCCAAGTGTTCTTGGAGCATGCAATGCGAACAAACCTTATGATTGTCTACCGCGCCAACTTTCGTTACGCAGCAAGTTTTGTTGCTGCATCCTCTGCCAAAGCCGTTAATGGTGTACGAAACGGAACGCACCATCAGTAACCAATGAATGCATCCGTCATTGCACCAATCAGACGATTCTACATTGAATTGGCCAATTGGCGACGTGAGCGATCGAATTGCCAGATGCGCTTGGGTTGCGCTGTGGATCCGCCATTGATTACTGATCGCAGCGCTCTACTACAATTTCCTTCATTGTTGGCTGCGTCGGTTTGTGGTCGTCTTTTCATCTACAGCTTGCCGGGATTCATACGGGATTCGTACGTACGGTAAGTAGAGGAAATTCGTTGATATTATAATCCAAATGGCATCGTAAGTAAAAAACGCGATCCGTTCGCGAAACGCATGAAATAACCTTCCGCGTTCCCTCGATCGTTGGTAGAATTCCGTATTTTCGTCGCAATTACATCGAAAATGCATCCACGCGTTGTCGGATTATCATTGGGGACGCGGGAGCGTCCTCTCGTCTCCTGATACCTCACGGTGCTTCGTGAATTCGTGCTAACTTGTAAATATCTTGTGGATAAGCGTATCACTATCATCTCGTCTCATCGGTATGGCTTTCGAGGTCTCGCAACCGATCCCGCGCGGTTTCCATGGACGACCAGTCCGATTTTCGATGTTCAATATTGGAGGCGACCGCCATTACGCGAACGCTTTTCCGGCAAAATCGTTAGTCTCAGAACGTTACATTGCTGTGGTAGTAGACGCGCGTTTGCGTTACCATAGATAGCTTGTTGTAGCGTTATTTACGAGAAACAATTTCTACATTTCTGAGACGCAATGTTAATTTAGTAAATTTATACTTTTATTGCTAGTTTTCAGTTAGGATTCACGTTGTAATTCTTGAACAAGTAGATTGACTTGGTTTTTGTATGAATATGTAATTGTTATATAATCCAAATTAATTCATACGCATCTTTTACTCTTTATATTTATTATATACTTTGAATCTGTTAAAGAGCAGTTTTTCTAGATTTTTATTACAAATTTATGAGACATGTATAGCAATATATAGTTTATTATATATGTACATGTATTATATTTTTTTACAATATGCTGAGAATATACAGAAAAGAACAAAAAAGAAGGAACTTGATTCATAAAACTTAATTTTTTTAATTTTTTTAGGAGTAAATTTTATTTTCTAGTTTATAAATCAATATTTTCTATAATTTGTATAATTGCATTGCAAATCTCATTTTCAGTAATTCTATCGAAGTGACCAGTCAGGATACAATGGCAGATAACGATGATCTTCTGGATTATGAGGATGAAGAGCAGACTGAGCAAGTAGTCGACGGAAGCGGAGATATTCCTGCTAAGAAGGAAGTCAAAGGCACATATGTCTCTATCCACAGCAGTGGATTCAGAGATTTCCTTCTCAAGCCAGAAATTCTACGCGCTATTGTCGACTGTGGCTTCGAACATCCATCCGAAGGTAAATGATCGTTTTATCATATAATAATTTCCATTTTGTGATTGTTTGTTCAGATATATTACAATGATGAATAAATTTACAATGCTAGATAGGGACATCTAAAATTTCGTGTTTGAGAATAGCATTCTGATGTATCTATCTCTTTCCCAACTATGTATCTTTTTATGTAATATATTAATGATGTATGAATATTCTCTGCTTACAGTACAACACGAATGTATTCCTCAAGCTGTTCTTGGCATGGATATCTTGTGCCAGGCAAAATCGGGTATGGGTAAAACAGCTGTTTTCGTATTAGCTACTCTCCAACAACTTGAATTGACGGAGAACCAAGTCTACGTCCTAGTGATGTGTCATACTCGAGAACTGGCTTTTCAAATCAGTAAGGAATACGAGAGGTTTAGCAAGTACATGCCACATGTAAAGGTAAGTTTCATAGAGTTTTCATGACAAACTGTCTGAATAAGTAGACTAATAAATATTGCTCAACTTACAACTTTCCTTTATAGAAAATTTTATATTGTTATATATGATTTCTTTAATAAATTACAAAATATTTTGTTACATATATTTAACATTAAATAATTTTTACAGTAGCAATTAACTAGTAACAACAGTATTTTTACTTTGTATTTATTCGATATTTTCACTACAGAAATGATAGTCTATATCCTTCTGGTCTTTACAACTAAATTCCTTTTGTTACAGGTTGGTGTGTTCTTCGGAGGTTTACCTATCCAGAAAGACGAAGAGGTCCTGAAGACTGTGTGTCCTCATATCGTTGTCGGCACTCCTGGTCGTATCCTCGCTCTTGTACGAAACAAGAAACTGAATCTGAAGCATCTGAAACATTTTATACTTGATGAATGTGATAAGATGCTTGAGTTATTAGGTGCGTTAGCAAAACTACTTGCTAATTCATAAAATACTTTATCGAAAAGAACCTTCACATGATGTATGAAACTGTCTTAGCTCATCGTGATGACTACATTTTCCACTACCCACACTTAAACTGAGCGATTCTTTAAAATTTATATTTAACATCTTTATTTTGAATGATAAATAATTAATTATGCTGCTGGTGCTGTTACAGATATGCGCCGGGACGTGCAGGAAATATTCAGAAGCACACCGCACAGCAAACAAGTCATGATGTTTAGTGCCACGCTGTCCAAGGAGATACGTCCTGTCTGCAAAAAGTTCATGCAAGATGTAATTACACAATCTTCCTCCTCACTTCAATCTACGATTGCTTCTACCTCGTTGGCATATTCGTGTCCAGGACAAAGCTCAGGCCACACTATAAATATCAATGTCGGCGCATCCGCGGGTTAGACGATTTAGTCGCCGCTTTGAAAGAACGAGTACCGAATTAAAAAAAAAAGAATCTTGTTCGATAGCTTTCGGTGATAAACAGAGCGCAGTCATATGCTCGACACTCATGTCCAACATAATATCTCGCTGCTCCTTCCGATTCTGATTTCGAATCTAAACTCTGTTGGATGTGTCATCTGCACATGCATATGGAGGGGAAGAATATTTGTCTATAAAATCGAATCTATTAAATTTTTAACCGTTCACGGTGTTCGAAAACCCCGCATTAGAGTTTCAATCGATAACAAAGTCTTTTAACTTGCTCGTTGCTACGCATTTATGGAACAACACAGTATCCATACAAATATAATATGTCAGGGCAATAATGGGGAAAAAGGGGTAGGGATACGAAATCTATCTACGTTCTCATGAGCATTAGAATAGAATTAGGATCTGTATAATTTGCTTGCAATTATGGGTGGGGGGCTAAGAAGATCTCAAGACAACCTGAAGACAGAAGAGTGCAAGAAAGAAGATGCAAGAGGATACTCTGGGGAATGATTAGGATTAGAGTCAGGGAAAAAATATATATAAAACAGAAGCATAGCCTAGTTCTATTGTACTCGCGTTCATCTACTCGCGGATTAAAAGCATATATTCTTTTAAAGTTTTCTTATCTCATGCAAAGATTTTGATTGCGATCATGGTCTTTTAGTACAAGTGAAGTCATTGAGAATGCAAGTGCCATGCATGAATCGAGCAATTTCATATAGTATAGAATCGTAAAGTCACGTAAAAAAGAATCGCGAATCTTCGTGTATTGCGAATCGCACTCCTCATTTCGCACGAGTGACGGAAATCTCGGGTCGCGGTTTAGCGGAGATACCGGAAGTGAAAAGCCGAAAAGCGTCTATACCAACCGGAATAATACGAGAGTTCTGGGCATCTTCTTAATGTGCCAGAAATTTTGGAGAGAAGAGATTTTGGCATCGAGTGGCCAGCGGATGTGACCGAACGTTCTGTCATGAGTGCTATCTTCTTAAGTTCACTTGGAGCGAACTGCTGAGTTTTCGTTGTTGGCGGTACCCAGAGATGGAAGTCGCCGGACCGTATGTAATCTGTATGACTTAATCTCGATCGACGATTACATTCCGCAACTGAAATGCGGGCGTCTCTCGCCGAGACTTTACGGATACAATATGGTAACTTAACGAATCTAACGCTGTCTTCGAAGGAAGAAAAAGATTATATACTTGAAAGTACATTCACATTTAGAAAAAGGAAGAAATGGTTTGGCTTTGTCTTTTTTTGTGTCAATTAAAGATTCTATATTTAAAAATCGTTAGCTACTATTTTTGCAATACGATAGTTGCATCGAGAAATAGTATCATTTTAGTTTACTGATTTTTGAACAAACATCCCTTAAGCGTACATTCAATTGCACGATTTTTAGACGGCGAAAACTAAACGGGTACATCGAAATTGCAGACTGCAAAATCTTGTAGTCTGAGAATCACATATCATAGGCACTGTAATTTATTAGTTTTATGAAATAACATTCTTTGTGCAGCCCATGGAAGTCTATGTCGATGACGAGGCGAAGCTCACTTTGAACGGTCTCCAGCAGCATTACGTTAAATTGAAGGAGAATGAGAAGAACAAGAAGTTATTTGAACTACTTGACGTTCTTGAGTTTAATCAGGTTTGTTTGTAAACTAGTCAGGGACAGGCTACAGTGGATATGCACTTTTCTTATTGAGGAGAATCTTTACATGATGATACAACAGTCTTCTTATCTCCTTATGCTGACTATCTTATCACTACTCACCAATTCTGATGAAGATTCTTCCAAGTATTTACTTAAAATGGAACATTTAATTCATTTAACAAGTCTTCGATATTTGATGATAATGATGTATAAGATATTGAATTAGAAATATTACTTCTTGAGATACACTAAATAACGTTATCAATGTGATTTACCTTTTTTCAACGATTGCTCTGTATAGGTTGTCATATTTGTGAAGTCTGTACAAAGATGTATGGCTTTAGCGCAACTCCTGACAGAACAGAATTTTCCTGCGATTGGGATTCATCGGGGCATGACACAAGAAGAGCGACTATCCAGATATCAACAGTTCAAAGATTTCCAGAAGGTAAGTGCATCAAGTTCCATGCCTGAGGTTCTATATTTGTATAATGTGAGTCCGATCGAATCAAACAGACCACAGAAATGTGAATGAAAAACGAGTGATATTTTCAGCGTATTTTGGTGGCGACAAATCTGTTCGGACGGGGTATGGATATAGAACGGGTGAACATTGTATTCAACTATGATATGCCAGAGGATTCTGATACATACCTGCACAGAGTAGCGCGCGCTGGTCGTTTTGGTACAAAGGTAATAAATTTGCGATTTTCGATTTTGTAGTAATCTTTCATGCTCATCAAACATTCGAACATGATTATATACGTATGACAAAAACGTAAATTATATAAATTACGTTGATAAAATTAAAGTAAAATGTTTAATATTAACTCGTTGATAATTAATTCGAGCTGCAGAGTTATCTTGAATCTTAGTACTTGCAATAAAATTGCTAATTCTGCACATAATTTACTTATTTGGGAATGTTTTAGGGTCTTGCTATTACATTGGTGAGCGATGAAAGTGACGCCAAGATATTGAATGATGTTCAAGAGAGGTTTGACGTAAATATTACAGAATTACCGGACGAAATCGATCTCGCTTCATATAGTAAGTTTTAATTTATAATTTGTTATCTGACGATGTTGAATTAAAAGTACATTAATCTGATATTTTTATTTTCAGTTGAAGGACGATGAATTAAAATACACTAAGTCACAATACAATATCTTTTAAGGCACGTAATTTAAGTGAGTACATTTTATTAGTTAAATATATTAGATTGTATCAAGATATTAAGATAATATTAATACTTAAATTGCATTTTTTAATTATAATTTTTTTGTTTGCAGTAACTTCTTATTCCACCTAATATTCAAATAAGAATGGGCACCAAATAACAATGTCAAATATGTAAAATCAAATATGTAAAAGAAATGTAAGAATGCATTCACTACAAGAAATGTGTTTTGTATAAGCTTATCAGCTATTTTCGACGATATTAAACAATAGATATATGACGTAATCGTGCTATATCAGCTAGATGATTAATAAACTGCTATTGATAAAAATGTACATTATATTATTCCATTTATTAGAAAATAAGTGTTATGTAAAGTAGATCTGAACAAACTCAAAATCCTGTAAGAATGTGGCGACCAAAATAAAAACATCTTTTTATAAACAGATTTATTTCTCGCATTAGATGGTAATTTGCCTACTAGTTTAATGATAACAAAGCAAGTTTTATTTTTTCTTTACTTCAGTATGACTAATAATAAAATAAATTATATTTCATGATTGAAACAAAAATTGATTTGTTATACTAGAGTTATATTTTTTCGAAATTAATCATACAGAACTGTACAGAATAGTTACGCATTTTGTTCTAGTAGTTATGATTTTTATGATTATATGTATATACATTTTACAATGAATGTAATTCGCGAAAACAAGTTAAACAAGAAAAAATTTTTGTAAATTTTGAAATGTTTGAATTATTAATGAAAACAAAAAAAATTATAATATAAAATGTGTACGTAGAATTAAGTACAACTTGGTTCACAAGCATTATGTACTTTGTAGTTCTGTATAAATTAAGATATCAATATATAATTTATATATACTAGAATACATAAAAAAAGATATGGAATTGGTTAGTGACAAATCTTCGCTAAAAAAGGTATTTCCGAGATACTTGCATAGAGAGCGACGCAATTGAAGTGGAAAAAAATACTATTTGATTTTATTTTGGTCTTTGTTTATTTTGTGATTTATTTCCAACTTGCGTACCACCTCCGCGACCTAATGGTGCCGGACCTCTTCCTCCGCCTCTGCCGAAAGTACCTACAAATATAACAAATAACGATCAATAAATTGTAAAAATTCTCGTTGATCATTATTTTTTACAGGACAACACAAATGTAAAATATCTTCCGCAAGGACATGATTTCGTTTACTTGTTCCTTCGAAGCTTAAATTTCAGAAAGCCTTTCATTTTCGAGTATTCATAACTTATAAAACAAAGTCTTTAATTATTTTGTTAAAGGAAAAATTTACTCAAAAAGTGGTAGTTTGGAAATAGCATTTATAAAAAGCATTCTCTATGTAAAGTTAAATAATTTCAAGTTGCATTACCTCTACCACCACCGCGTCCCCTCTGATTTTGGCCTCGACCTTTCATCTCACCACGTCCTCTCGATTTCATCTGTATGTCCTCCTTCACCATGTCTATCACTTCGTCAGGAATTCTCAGATATTTTATTGTGCTACCTCTTATGTAACATTCCGGCATCCTCCAGAACTTGTCGCCATCCTAATGCAATTATCAGATTTTAATGAATTTAAATATCTATACTTTCTTTTATAAAATATAAATGAATCCTAATATAACTGAGAAGTATATCAACATATTTAAGTAATAAGAATAGCTATATCAGCTATATCTCTTTTAGAATTAACAGATAATAATTGTATTACAAATTAAAAAAATTTCTCATAAAAAAACGAAGTTAATGTATGAATATCTAGCATATACTAGATACTATAAATCAGTATTGTACTGTACATTTAAAGATTACATCTACAAGGATTATTTATGAATTGTTTATGTTATGTTTACATGAATTTTTTTCATATAGAAAATACAAGCAATGTAAATTATTACAAATTAAATACAGAAACAAATAAGTTATACAATTGCTAATATAATAGTAATGATAAAATAAAAAAAACAATATAATTTTCATTACTTCTAAATATCTATAGGATTGTTTACGTAAATAACCATGATCCATAGGATTGTTTACGTAAATAACATTAAATATAGTTTACATTGTGTTCAGAATATTTATATTTTACACTTGAACTGAGCCATAAACTTTTTTATTTTTTACTAATTCTTAGAACCTGAAAGTTAAGTTATTGATGCAAACGAATTTATACACTTTAAATAGATGCCGAAAAATATTGTATGATTTTAGCTTTTACTGTAAAAGAAACGATTTTAATAATTTCTCGAACAATATTATTTTTCTGATTGTTTCACAGATCCGTCTAATTAAATTTAAGATCAGCGAGACAAACAAGAGGTCTTCTTAGATTCAATGTGTACGCGGTAATGCTCTTACCCTCGAAGTACATATAACCTCTCTAAGGTTTATGTTCATCCAGTTATCGCAGCTGACTAAATGGCCGTTGTACGTCTCCCCGTTTTTCAGTTCCACCAGCTGCAATAAAAGACTTAGTTGAATTATTAATATAGTAAGACACAAGGACCTTAAGCTTTCTTCTTCAAAAGATATTACACAAAAATCCAAAACTTACCATGGGATGGTTTTGTGCCGTTTTTAGCAAGGTTAGAGGTAACTGGAAATAGTTGAGTAATATGTATTAAAGGGCCAAGGCCGATTTCTTGATTAGAATGAGACTAATAGACTTACCATTATTACAATGAATTAAAATCCACTTCTTGAAGGTTATACGTCAACAGTCTACTACACCATACTACACTACTATCAACTACTATCACTATGGTCTACTAATTTGAAAATAATTCTCTGCGAGATCGCGAGCGCCAACTGCCGGTGAGATTTTCCTCCGAATTTTACGACGCTGCGCGCTGTATAAAAAAGAATCAGGCCCTGTGCACAATGAGAATATTAGATATTAGAAATAGGAATTAAAATTAGTTTCTTTAATAAATACCCAGCAAATAAAAATAAATTGAAATGAATTGAAAATTGCAATTTATTTTAATTTATTCGAGTTCACGCTTTAGAGTCTCAGAGTATTTTTTGGATTCAAATGGATTGAAATACGAAATTCGCTATTCATTATTTTGGATTCGGATAGATTTGTTTGCATTATATTAATTTTGGATTCAAATAAATTGAAATACGAATGAAATGAGCTATTTATTATATTGAATTCATATTATTTTTAGATTCAAATGGATTCAAAAAAATCTGAAGTGCGAATTTAAAAATGTCGAAATAAATTCATTTATATTTCAACTCATTTTCGTTTGCTTGCTGGGTTTAAAAGATAATATAAAATAATGAAATTTTATAACTAAACTAAATAAAGAATAATTTATAAGTAAATAAACAATAAAATTTTTTCATTCTCGTTTTATATATCCACGTGCTCTTTTTTGAACTGACGGACAGAGAAATAACAACGATAGCTTGTATGTAAACAGATTATAATACGAATCTCCTATAGCACACTGCTATTGTTTGTCGTCGTTTTGGCATCAAAATGACATCAAGCATATTCAAAATGACACCAAATATAATAACATGCTTGATGTCATTTTGATGCCAAAACTACGACAAACAATAGCAGTGTGCTAAAGAGGATACAAATATAATGAAATGTATACATTAGCACGACGTCTAAAAACGAACTCATTTACATTTATTAATGTCATATCGAAATCTTGTCATCTATCTACGTTGCGTGATCGCCAATAATAAACTGCGAAGTGTGAATAGCTTCGATTTTAGTCTGCCAAATCGTCCGATCGATATACGATATAAGTATTGTACATATAGCAGTTACAACAGTCGGTCATTCAAGTTTGCTCAAGTTGCATAATGTGGGAATATTGCATAAATGGAGCAGTTTCGTGAATGAAAGCATTTCGCGACGTCACGATATCGACGTTATTAAACTCACCACGTTACTTTAAGATCTCCATCGAGATCTTGACGATTGGATAAAGTAATTTCGTTTCGGTTCATCGCTCGCGAGAATGCTGTGCAAAAAAATAGTTAAATTGAAACTTGTATAATTTTCTTTATATTTAAAAATATTGATTTTCTTGAGTATTAAGATGTCACATCCTGCAGACTTCATGAGGATACAAAGGATCGAATGCCTTGAAATGGGAAAGATTGGGAAATAAACTGATGAGGAATATTAGTTTGAACATCAAAGATTACAGGATAAAAATTTTCCTGGTAACAAATTTCAAATAGAGTCGAGATAGATATAAGACTTGATTGCACCGATTCCTCAGAGCTGACGAAAGGCTGAGAACTTTAACTTCTAAATAATGACTCAGGGAACCAACAAAATGTTGGGCCAGTAAATTCGAAATCTTTTCAGGTAGCAAGCTGAAATTACTTCCCAGATAGCACAAAATATTTATAAAATATTTACTAAATATTTATAATATTTATTTTAATAT
>QKQZ01030453.1:0-45553 GCA_003595255.1 Solenopsis fugax | reverse complement strand
GTGCATCAACGCTCCATACAGTTACGTTCATCTCACGTGAAACTTGATGGTGTTGGCTCGTGGTCGTACGTACTCTCGTGCGTGGACCTACATAAACTAGGTGTGTTGGTGTGCGAGCGCGCGGTTTGTCTCTTCCTCTCCTTCTTTCTTCATTTCTTCTCTCTCTCCTCGCCGTGTCCACGGCCATAGGTGGTAGAACGAGCCTGTCCAGTTTTCCCATGGGAACAATACCCCACGGGATATATAATAACAATGGTCACGAGCGTGGGAGACGGCTCGATCTTTATTTACCCGTTCGTTTTTCGTTTTCTTCCACGTCCCATCGCCCGTCCTTTTTGTCTTACTGTCTTCCCTTCTTCTTTACCCTTTCCCCTTGTTTTTCTTCGCTCTTACCTGCGCTCCGTTTCTCCACCTACTTCTTATTTCTTGCTTCTTGCTCCTTTTTCCTTCCCCCGTCCTACCACTCTTACTCGTACTCGTGATCGTGATTCTCATCCGTGAAATTACGATNCTTTTTTTTTTTTTTTAGATCCATGCGAATCTTCATAATTTATTCTTTCTCCGCTCTCTTATCCTTCCACGCTCTCTTCATGAATCTCTTTCTCTTTAGCACTCCCTTTGAGGAGGTAGGGCATGCGAATGTGGGAGGGATGGTTTCCGGTCGCCCACGTGCCCACATGACGACCACTTCGTCGAGGTATCGGGAAATCGAGTAAAACATACTCTCGCGAATAATCTCTCGAAACAAAAAGTTACTGATTTAATATATACAACATGTAGTTGAGCCATTAGAATATCAGCAGAGAGAATAGAGAGTTTACTCGATCCTGATAGCATTAGATTAAAGGAAATTGGATTGTGCTTCGCTTTGTTTGCCAATAATATAATTTATTAAAATCTCTAGATAAAAAATGTTTTTCTTCTGTCACAAGTCTTGAAGTTACGATATTTTGGATTAAAAAATTTTGTTCACTTCTGATTCAATTGTCCGAGACGAAGGTGAAGTGAGGTGAAGCGGTGGAGGTTCTTCCTTCAAAGAACACGGGCTGTGTAAAAAGTACATAATCGTAAAGTTATGTATGTACGGTTTTAAATATTTTACCTGCATTCGCGTGCGACCGAGTAAATTTGTTCTGCCAGATTAGACAAATTTTACACCGAGGACGGGTGCGTCTCACGCACGGAGATACGCAAATATTAGACCCCATCGCGCGCCCCACTACGGTAGCGGGCTGTTGCGCCAGACTCACCGCTCCTAAGCTCCTATCTATACACCTGAATCGAGAGGATTTTCACAACGACGCCGGCCAACGAGAGAGAAAAGGAGAGAGAGAAGGAGAGAGCCCTGGCTAGATTGTCGCGTGGGCGACCGGAAACCGTACCTTCCTACCGTCTTTGGTCGTCACTCGACGACTCCGCGAGAGAGAGAGAGAGAGAGGGGAAGTGAAGAGAAGGGGAAGGCAGACCGGTCAAGAACTCGCCATATTCTTCGACGTTCTTCTGCCGATACATCGGCCGTACGCGCAAGCGGATCTCGCGCGGGATATCTCAAACGCGCGATATCTTTAGCGCATCAGGAATATAATGTCTGAAATCCTTAGGGGTGGAATGGGCGAGATCTTTTGTTTTTTTTTTGTTTTTTTTTGTTTTTTTAATAAACAACGATTTTGACGAAGATCGTGGCGCGATTATTCCAAAATACGATCTTGCAGTATCTTTGAGTCCACATGATACGCGTGCGTCCTGATTTTTCGGCAATTTTGTTCAAATTTCGAATTCCCTCCATCGCGCCCTGCTCAGCTCGATCCGCTGCCATCGGCGAGCGGGACGACCTATTAAGAGAGGCGGCGCGGATTGAGAAACGAGCCAAGGATTAATGGGCTGGCTGTCCGGATCGGCGGAACCAATAATATGACGAAAGAAGCAAAGGATATCGCGCTTATCCTCAAATGGTAGAGAGGTGATGACCTCGATCCTACGTGTTCGCGCGCGACGCGGCGTCGTCGCGCCGCATGCATATATTCGCGCTCTCCGTACCCGGCCTGCACACCTCGTTCCGCCTGTTTTCTGCCCCGGCCCGATCTGACTGAACGCTCTCGACCGGCCTGCCCACACAACACACGCGCCCGCCGCGCGCGCCTGCCCTTCTGTCAATTATATTTACTATTTCATTCATACCGCCGACTCTTGGTTCACGGGCCGTGCCCATTCACTAGAACAACCGCTCGCGCGCGCACGCGCCGCAACTTGCTCTAGGGACGGGGCGCGATTATCTGATAATCTTCCTCCACGTAAAAATCTCGTTTTCCTTTGGAAGTAATCCCGTAATTTCGTTATTGACGATTCCTTTAATTTCGAGGCGAATATATTTTCGTTTAATTTATATATACAATTTTGAATCAATTTTTTATACGTTAACCTTTCTTGTGTGTGTATGTGTGTGTGTGTGACTTTTAACTCCTAATTTTTTGTTATAATTGTTGTAATTAAATTTTACTTTAAACGATTTATACTTCGTGGTAGGATTTAGGATAGGATTATTTATGAAAACGATTAATGTCATAATAATTTTACTGAGGAAAAATTGATTTCAGATTATAAAATTTAAATCATGAAATTTAATTTAAAATCATGAATTGTAACAGTATTAAGTTACATAATTTTCATATGTAGAATGAATTCGTAAATATATTGTAATGCAAAAATTTTGGAGAAAATTTTCGAGATTTTTTCCAGTAATAATTCTTAAATTATTTTTTTATTTACTTCTGTGAGATATGTAGAGTATACATATATGTAGTTTCAAATCATATTTGCTTGAGATAGATGCTCAATTTAATTATTTATACTACATATTGTTGCATTCATAAAATTCTACGCAGATGTTTCTCCCGATATTCGGGAGACACTGGGGAACACACATGAGAACATTCATTTAGAAGTAATGAATTAGCATAATAATTAAAGATATAACAATTTGTCTGATTTGAATAAAATAAAGATAAGGAAGGAATTACAAAAGTCACACGCAATTGCTTCTTTCAAAAGATTAGAATTTTGTCAACAAGATGGCGTAAGCAGACAGAGAGTTGTTCGCTAGGAGAGAAATGTCACTAGTTAAATTTCCTAAGAAACACATTTTCTATTGGATATTAAAATGCTGAGCAGTAAATATTGGACACAATATTAATTCTTCATCGCAATAGGTTAATTGGGTTTCGTAAATCTAAAAAACCCAAAAGCCATGCCCAACAACAAAAAAAATTAAAATAAATATGTGTATTTCTATCAATATAAGTTTTAAATGCCGTATAATTTACTTTCCATCTTTTTTTTCTAGTTCTAAAAATTAGAAAAAAATAAAAAGTTAAACCGAGATTAAAGTTAACTTACATTGATAAAAATGAATATTAAGTGGCAAGTAAAGCAATAATCATAGTTAAAAATTTGCGAGAATGAAGGACTGATTTTGAAACTCTTGACCCTCTTGGCTGTGATAATGTGATGATAAGGCTAGTCAATATCGCGAGAAAACAGCTGATCTAGGGACATTTTCTTTGTAGCTTCTTGTTGATTAATATCTCTGGCTTCTTTGTGGTTATTGGTGGTTATGGAGACGTCTGCCTTGAATCTGGTAAGCCCTATTTCTTTGCATAACATATTTTTATATTATTTGTATAATTTTATACTGTGTGCCAGCATGGTGTAAAGAATGAAAGATTGTTTAAGATCTCTTTGGACAGTCATCGATGCATTATATTTTAATAGCTAGAACGAAGAATGCTGGACAATAACAAACAAATCATATGCATCATTTTATTGAATGAACAGCAATAAATATTAGGAACTATTTCTATATGTTTCATTTATTGTATAAGTACTTTGAATTGTATCAGTAAGATTGATTCAAAATTAATGCTTTCGGTTCAAGGCACACGAGAAGCAGAGGCGAGCAGAAGCATTGTTACGAGAAGGAAAGTTCGAGGAAGCAGCCTTGTGTCACGAAACTGTGGCTGATCTTTTGGCAGAGGCTCATGCGCAACTCGAGTCCAGCCTCATCCATGTACAGGCACCTACTTTGTCTTCCCAAGACTCGTCAAAATTTCTGACACCAATTCACTCACTCGTTACATTGGAATCCCTTAGCCTACAACGGGATTACCATAAGAGACAAGCAGCTGTTGTCAGGTACGTAACATTTACATGACATTCCTGAGTTACGAGTTATCTTATCAAACTTTAAGAGCATATTCTATTTTATAAGGATGAAAAAAGTTTTATAAATATACAACCAGAAATACTTTTTTTCCAAGTTATAAAAATGAGTAACATATGTTGTTAAAGTTTGAGCACTTATTTTTGACACCCTGTATAATTTATGTATACACCTTTCATTATTATAAAGAATTTTATTCGTTGTTAGAATGAAGCAGGCACAATACGAAGAGTACAAAACAACGTTAGAAAATCGTCAGAAAGACCTTCTCAATAAGCACGCAGCCAGATATAGTGAAAGAGATAATTGTACAAATATAAGAATTGATAAGTTCGATGGTTCTCTACGTCAAGCTATATATAAAACTATTGACGAACAAGATAGTCTTCTAAGCTTGATAGACATCAAGCTACCTAGTACGGAAGAAAAGAGTTTCAAACATCCAAAAGACACGGGCACTGTTATAGAAGAGCTCAGAACCGTTAATAGCCAATTGCGATCTCTTGTAGGGAGTTTACTCAGCCAACTAGAAGCAAAGGAGGAAGAAGTACGCCAATTAACAGAGCGTCTCTATGCAGTTTCTGTCAATTCTAACGACGATATTAGATCCGAAGAACATCGCCTTAGTCTTGATCCTCTACCTCCCTTGACGCCTCTTGAAATGCCTCTTTTTGATTTTACATCTTCATAAAATGCAAAATTTCCCACACCTATAATATGCTTCAGAAATATTCATGAAGGAATTTTGAAGTAAGATTAATGTTAACCAATTATGATCAGCACTGAAAGTATCATATTTTCAAATATTTTACATTGGAGTGTATATAATTGTAAATTTTATATAAATGATATATAGAAAATATGTATTTTTGTTGTAAATTTGGAAAGGTGAGTTACGAAGGGTATATATAATGAAATTATATATAGCGTATATTTTATTGCGTGTTTTTTTAATTTGTGCTGAAGATCTGTTTAAAAGTTTAACTGTGTATCGAATTAATTATATGAAAAATTAATACTTTTAAAAAATAATCAGTAATAAGTGAAAGTGAATTCAGGCATGAGCGAGCGATTTGTCTACTTCAGGAGAGTTCCAGGCAAACCGAATATTTTGGGCGAGTTTGGCCACTTGTTTTGGGATTGTACTTAATTCTCTATGATCCGTTATTATGCATAAATAAAGCTCGAGTTCAGTTTTAAGTGTTGCGATTATTCCGCGTATGTGCGATAGTGCCGCGATCGTAAGATTAATTTAGCGCTTTTTAGTTCATGTATTAATCAGAATATTCTTAATTTTAACACAAATTCTCAGGAAAAGTTAATTTTTTTTAAACAAAGTTAATAGTTTATAAAATTAATTTAGTTACGTTAAAAGTTTTATGAACGAAAAACTAACTCGGTTAAAAGTTGCATTAAAATTAAATTAAAAGTTGATTTTTTTCATCGTAATTATTCTAAATAACAAGAAATTATAATTTGAATCGTCAAATGAATTTAATATTTTATAAATTAAGTTTATATGATATCATAACACAGAAATATTGTTTTCCTTTTCATAGAAATTTTTGCTTTTATACGAGTATAGATAAATTTTTTTACAAATTTTCTTTTACATATGTAAATTTTAAACTTAAGAAAAAAGTTAATAACTTGAGATTTATAACTTGAATTTTAAAAATAAATAGTGGAAGTTAAAAAATAACTCATTTGAAATTAACTATATTAAATTATAAGTTATTATAACTTTTTAACTTTATTATTTAACTTTTAACTGTTTAGTTATTATATCCAACTTTGTTTAAATAACGGAGATATTGATATCTTCGACAATATTTTTGGATAAAAATATCAACGATTGCTATACAAAGTTACATATCAGCTTCTTGAAATTCTTAATTTGAAGTGGCCGGGCCTTTCCACAATTGAAATTGATAGTATATCGATTGATAATCCGGGGTCTTGGTCTTACCCCCAGCAAGAATATATATTAATAAGCCGAAAGATAGTAGATAGTAATCACATAGTAGACACATGCTATCTTCAAGACTGTATCACGATCTGTCTACACGAGATGTATATCTTTATTAATGCTCTTCTATTAAGAGCCTCCTATTTGAAGCGCTCCCAAATTAAGTACTTTATGGATTTTCTTTTCTTTTTGTTCTTTTTTGTAATGTATTTTGTATCTCTCGTGAAATTAAATGAGATCATTCCTTGACTGAGGGTGTAAAGAGCAGACTCCGCGTCTAGGAAGCATCGTGAACTTTTGTAAACAGATCTCGGCCTCTCGGCTTCGTCATAAGATAAATTAAATCTTTTAAAGCGGTCTCTTATATATTGTATATCGTCGTGTTTTCTGAATATCTCGAAACACACGTACGAAATACACACAAAACACATCATGAACGCAGTGAATGTTTAACGTGTTTGAGCCAAGATTATTAAGCCATATTAATTCAGCGTTGCAAAATAGTAGCGTCGTTAAGTTGAACATCCGATAATTATTATTTATTCAATACAAGTATTTTAAACGGCTTGGAATATTTTTCCATGTAATTACGCGTATTACCTTCATTATAGTAGAGGAAGATTGTCAATAATGACACACCACTTCGTTTTTGAATTATATTTCTTAAATACGAGACAAATGCAAACGAGAAAATGTCATAAATATACCTATAATACCTATAATAAATTATAGATATAGATATTTTCGGTTTACTATTTATTAATGGTTTTATCAAACTTTTTATTTAGGATTTTGATTTAATTTTACTTGCACTAATCTCAGTCTTATACATTGGAAGGCTTGAAAGACTTCTTTTTATCAAATTATACTTTTTTAATCGATATTGGATGGCACAATGTACGCAGGGGATTTCTTATCGGAATTAATCGCGTATCATGATCATACGTCGTACTACTATACTTATTTACAACACAGCATGAGAGCGTCACGTGAATCTCAGCTGTGCACTCCCCGCTTATCCGCACGTCACGCGGATTTTTTTTTTTTAAATATCTTGCAACGGAGTTTCGTGAACCAATCGCATTAGTCGGTACGACATTTATTATACAAAATTTCCGTCGTCGTAATCTTAAATATGCATATCTAAGTGTCATCTTTATGCGTAAATTGCCGCTTGAAACGCACGAGTCTCTATGATGCCTAACGAAGAAAACATATCCATAAAATATCGATAAGATATTACCTTCCCTGAACATTTTCAGGTTATTTTTGTGATGCCCCTCGAGAGACCGAATCTCTCTTTGATCACAGATCTTTATTTTATCAATGTAGAATTATTCCTACTCAACTAAAATATCCGAGAAGCTATGTATCGTGACTTTGTAATCAAACCTCCAAATTAAAAAACATACTTTTACAGACATTTTCGAGTAGAAATAATTTCACAGTGATAAAACAAAGATATGCGATTAAAGAATCTGATACTTGAGTGCTGGCGTACGATATCAATTTCTGAGTATCACTGTAGTAAAGTTTGAAATCAATTCTGGAGTGCTACAGTGGATGATTTTCACTCAAGTTTCTCAAGCAGATTATTTACATTGAATGAACATTTAAAAAACATTTATTAAACCTTTTTAACAGTTTTTTAATATTTATTAATTCGTCAAACTGTTTCGTATAAAAACAGTATTTTAAACTAATAAAAAATAAACGTTATAAAATCTTAAAAAAAAGAATGTTTTTACAATGTTTATTCTAGTTTAAAACAGTGTATAAATAATATAATAGTTTTAAAAAATTTTTAACATTTATTAAAATATTCTAAATTTAATTGTGTTGCTTCAAATTTTTATTATTAAAATTTTGATAGCTTAAAACAACATTAATAAGATTTTGTTTACATTGAAATAATTTAATTGTTTTAACATCTTGCAATTTTCAAGTAAAATGTAAAAAATTGTTTAAAGTTAAAAAAATCTTGATTTTTTTTTATGAATTTTCACCCAAAGTGCTAATAAAAATAATAAGAAAAATTTGAGTGAACTTTAGAATTAAAATTCAATCAAAAATAGAAATCGAAAACGTACGATTATGTCTTTTTTTTTGTCCTCCTGGCTGTATCTATTTCGACACGTCTGTCTGTCTACGATGCATAATTTTATAATAATATGCTCGATAGACTGAAAAAGAGATATTGAGAAAACAGTAATTACAGCAGAATAATTAATAACTGAACTTTGTTTAATAGATAATAAAAAGATTTGAAAAACAAGTTGTCGCATACGTCTCGTAAAAGCGTAAGAACAGAAATTGAGTATTGAAACGGAGCTGAAAACAATCATAGAGTTTCGAAGACTCACGCATTGCATTCATGTTAGATCAGATATCGCGATTGTAGATGCAGTATCTACAGACACGCGCTGGATTAAACGTGGTTGCAAAAAGATACGGTTCGTTATCGGGCTCGGGGTAGTGATATTTTTAGACGCTGATATATTTCGTATTCCTCCTCTCGACTCGTATTCTTAATAAATACCGATGGAAAATTTTCTATACTATTGCATGATATTTTTTAATCAGGTTACAGTAGTAACCTGATTAAAAAATATCATGCAATAGTATAGAACGTCGTCTGATTATCTGAATGACATTTGAAAAAAATAAAATCATATTACGAAGAAAGAATATATCTTGTACATTATCGTGATCTATCAATATTTAAGCAATTTGGCAATATTATTAATCGCCTTATTAATCGTTTTACCGATAAATTAGGTTTGAAGTAGCTTTTTAAGGACACCACACCGTACGATTTGTCTGAATGTTTTAATTTTTAGACGTATCTTTGAATCTCCCAAGCAAAACAAGTCATCACGATATCAAAATGGCGGCAAAGTCAAATGACATCAAAATGATTCCAAAATAATTATTAAAAGTTACTTTTCGATCAATCACGATTAATTTTAATGTAATTTTGATCATGATCTGAGCTGATACTTGTTTCTGTATTTTATGTTTTAATTTCTGCTTATTTCTATATTTTCAATATGCGTACGTAAAATGAATTAAATAAGTATACAGATTTAAAAAAAAAACCAAAACTTTACTCTCTATTTTTTAAGTAATTATTCTTTGTTGTTCCGCTTATACTACTTAAATAGTGACAAGTCGACGACCGATGCGGATGAGATACAACGCAATGCAAGACGACACAACATGTTTTGTTTATTGTTACAACATTCGTTCGTCCTGCATTTCGTTTTCCGCATTACTTATCTCCCGTGATTTTACGTCAAGCTAAACGTCAATTTTGCCAGTCGTGCAAGTATATACAGGGTACACCGTACATAGTTCATATTCCGTGCCGTTCCGGCTCTTTGCCCACGAAGATGCGTCAGTGCCGCGCTCAAAGTTTATCAATTCCGCTTAAATGTTGATAAAGGCCAAATAAGACCCTCGAGACACGCGCGCTCGCGCGTCTCAATTATCGTGCACAGCCCTCCCCTTGTCCGCCCGAGGGGGACAAAAATTCTCTCCCCCGGCGGAGACAGCAATTGTCGTGAATGACGCGTGAGACTCCTTATCTCAGCGACGCGTGACGTTGTATTTATCGTATAAAATACCGGCAGTGTGCGACTCTGGGCATCAGTACTGGTTCTTACCTCTGAGCGACCAAATGGGGCACAAATAAGGGGCACAGCGCGTACGCATAACAGCTCTTGATATCACACGAAAGCTATCAAGTTGCATTTAAACGATCTAGTCAATACTTGCAGTATATATCAAATCGCACATACGCAAGGTAAGTCCTCATATTCTATCTTAAATTTCATTTTGGAACTTTGAGTCTTTAGAAACACAATTACCTTAACATTTCTTAACATAAGTATAAGGAACATTCTTTTAACGAAGGCATCACGTAGAGCTAGACTAGCTTGATTCTCATTGATTATATCTCCTTGTTTCTAATATCCTGCAAGACAAAGGAAACGTCAAACCTTTCTTCTCTCACATTCGCTCAACAAGTAACAAAAGGGAAAAGGAACTCTTTGTCCCTTTGTTTCTTCCTTATTCGAATCTTTTCTTTAAGTTTCCCACAACAAAGAATTATTTGTATAGATATCAGCGTTTGTTACTTATTTTCTCTTCTGCAAGCATTTGCTCTTTCTTTGATATAATTCTTATTACGCATACACACACACATACACGTACACACGTTATTCTTTATATCAAATCCATCTAATTTTATTCGCAGATGCTGGTTGGTGGTGCTGTTAGCTACGTCGCTGGAAAGCAGGCGGTCCGCACGGTCTATTGGCGAACTGCGAACAACGGCCGTCTTCTGAAGACAGCGAAAACCTGCATGTTCCAAGGACCACCCAAACCCGCACCATCGTCTACCGCGGCTTCTTCGGCATGTCCCGCACAGTCACATATGGACCTGATACCCAAATCCATTTAAAAACTGCCAGAAAAAGCCATGTACAGCATGAAAGTTATTCGTTATATACAGCAAACTGTACATAAGAAATTGTTAATTATTTAATCCAATCTCATATAATGCATATTTATAAAGTACTATGACGATGCAATAAAGCAACTATTATTTATTTCTTCCTATAAATCGTTGTTTTTTGTTTTATCCACACAGATCCATACATACATACACATATCTACTTCTGGATTATCTTTAATTCTTTATAGTTTGAGAAAATTATAAGGCGGTATATGAATCGCGTTAATTTTAATGACAGATCTTTTGACAAATTGATTTCAACTATATTAATAATGTCTTCCGAGTTATTAACAATTGATAAAGGCTTTTGCAGGATTTCACTTTAGGAAAATAAATCGACAAAAATTGTGTTTTTCAAACATAATTCTTGAATTTCACATAATCTTGATAGAATTATAGAATTTTAATTTTTACTTAGCTACGACGGTTGTGTATCAGAGAGTTGCAACGATGATGATGATTTTTCTTGACATTTTCGCCAAGTAAAGATTAGAGTTGATCTTTAAAATTTAAGTGAGTTTCATCTGGTCTGAAAGTTTGATGTGTGGTAAATCCAGTCGGATAAACTCTGATAGCTTCCGTTCCTCTATTCTTCGAAGAGAGGAGAGAAAGGGATGACAGATTGTAGAAGAACGAAACTGGAGGAAGAGCAAAAATAGTAGCCGAAAGACTGACTACGTCGATATGGCATTGAGACAATATCGCGTTGGCAGGGGTAGCAAGAGGGTAAAAGTTACGCCGGCGCAGTAGCATGTTTATTGATTTTGGAAGTAAAGCTGCCCCATACAGCCCCGACATCGATTCGACCGCGAAGGAGAAACCGAGCACCGGTTTGACAGGTTCGATATAATCGGAGAGTCCAATCCGTGGAGGCTCGACGAAAAGGAGCTGTGGAACGGTTGTTCGATCAACGGGTGAACGGGTGGTCTGTCGCGGTGCGCGAATGTAACGGGAGGTGCTCGTTCGATCCATCCGGTGGCTGGGAAAATACGATCCGTTGGACGAAGGCGAGCTCATAACAATCATGCAGAACTATGGACACGAGGATTACGACTACGGTATGTCGAACGATGCCCAACCACCTGGGGGCAGAACCCTCCCCCAGATGCCATCCGCCAGGCCGATGGTGGACCCGCAGGCCGAGGGTGAGGTCGATACCAGCATGTACCCCCAGCCGAAGGAGGCCACGCACAAGATTCGCGGTAAGAGCGACATCCTGGAATACCTCTTCGGCGCCGTTGACCAAGAGCTCCTCACCGTGAAGACCTTCTATTTTTTCTTCTACTCTGCCTTCGGTTCCCTCTTCCCGCTTATGGGGGTGTACTTCAAGCAGATGGGCATGAACGCGGCTCAGTGTGGCCTTCTCATCGGTCTGAGGCCCTTTATCGAATTCCTGAGCGCTCCTTTCTGGGGCTCTTTGGCCGACAGGTGAGGCCGATATTCCTCTTTTCAAAGTACATTATTTTAACGCGTCAAAAGATAGTCGCTCGACTGTGGCACTATGGTTTTGGAAAAGATAATATAGTAGAGATCATTTTGTGATAACTCTATTCAGATTAAAGATAAATGCAAGCTAAGGAAGCCTTATCAATTTGAGGTCATTGATTTTTTTAAAATTTCGAATCCGCAAGTGACGTTTGTCATGCGTGATCTTTGCTCGGGAGTGATTCGCTCGATACGCAAATGACGCGTATATACCTACTAATCTTTTTTTTTTTTTATTATACAACGAAGAGAAACGTCTAATAAGATAATTAAAAAATAACGAAAGATCGACGAAAGAAAAATATAATCTCTGTTTATCGAGAGAAAAAGAACAAGTTCTAAAACGAATAATTTAAATTGCTTTTAAAAATTATTTTATTTCTTATAATCTCACTCGATTCGAGATAAAGAAATTTCGTAAACAATAACTGAAGCTGTTATTTTTCCGGCAATATAAAATATATATATATATATTTCTAATGTTATTATAATTTTTAATAAAGCCAACAGCTCTGATTAAAAAATAAAATAAATTTTTATAATTGTTTAACAAATTAAAAATATAGCTAGACTCCGATATCAAAGAAGTGCAGGGAAGAGTAGCCTAGAAATTGTAGATAGGTCTTTTCTCATAAATGTAAACAAAAATTTATCAAATCCATGAATTTTTGCTCGCCAAGCAAGTGTTCTTATTATTCAGCTATTCGGAACATAATGAGGTCAGGGACACGCGAAAAAAAATTGAAGCTGTAAGCGGCAAGCATTTCCGCCTTTTTGAAAATATGCACACTCGAAAATGAAAGAAGACAGAAACAATAAATGAATTTTTACATTTTGTTTTCATTTATTTGTAGATGGCAAAAGGGCAAACTTCTTCTATTGGCTTCCCTTTCTTGCTGGATCATTTTCACTCTGCCATTGGGTTTCGTTCAGCCTCCGCCCACCTCTTGCATGGGCAGAAATGAAACGAACGACGGAATGTACCTGGTGGCGTCCAACAGGGAGCTGAGAATTGTAAAAAGATCGACCAAACTGGAGGAGCTATACTACCCCGAGAATAAAGAGGAATATCTGGAGGTCGCGTCCAATGTTGTCTTCGAAAGATTACGACGAAGTACGGATGATAACGAAATATTTGATTATATGAAGAAATCGAAACCAAAGGAATTTAGTGCATTCGAATCTTACGACATTGAGAGGAATGATGTTACAGATTTCGATAACAGCGGTTCTATCGCGTACGACTTGAGAAACAACAGAGTCAGAAGGCAAACGTCCGTCACGGATAAGGGCGATGTCGGAGAACTTAAATACAAGTTGTTATCCGAAAGCGACGTCGACGATGCGGATGCGAGAGGGATCGACTTGGAAGCGTTGCAGGAGAAAAATCGTCCAGCCGACGTGCTGGAATACAAACGCTTCATGAAGGTGCAAACGCTTGTATTTTTTTACCTATACACCATAATCAAATTTACGTACAATTGAATTATATAGTATATCTTAATTCGGTAATATATCAAACTATCATAAAAACTTACGTGTTTCGCTTGAAAAAAGTTATGATTGATTTAATTATATAGTTTTTCAAATAGTTTTCAATGTGTGCTCTTCGTTAATATTGCACAATAAAATTACACAATTATGAATACATTAATAAAATGTGTTTGTTTTGTAGAATGAACCGGTAACCGATCAAACAGTCCCGAAGAAGGCTTACGTTCGTCCCAAAACGCGCGTGAAGCCACCACCGGAAAAGATAATGGTAAAACGAGACACGGAGAGGAAGCAAACGTTCTCGTACGAGGATGACACGAATAAAATTGATGATAGTGAAGAGGAAAACGAAAGAAATATGGATATGCCATTGGTGAGGAGTCGCAGAAGCACAAGACTGTTTCAGAATCCTTCCGACCAAGATCGGTTATCACCTATGCCAGTTAAAACTTACGCCACGAATTATAACGAGAAAGAGCACGCCGATTGGGTGAAGCCACTTTTCAGTTCCATAGTCTACAGATTAGGGGTAAGTTACAAATCTAACTCTTATTATACACAATAATTTGTGTCTGCAGAATAAACATTAATATAATATTAATAATATTAATTAGTGCATTAAGAGATCTGCAGACAAAATAAAATAATTTAACACGTTGACTAAATGTGATTTTAGGATATTCAAAAAACATTCTTCCTCCTGCTATTATTGGTAGTAGTCGGTGAATTTTTTTCGGCGCCTGCCATAACATTAGCCGATTCAGCCGTTATTACTTTACTCGGTGAAGACGCCGATAGGTAACGTAATAAGTATATCGTTGAAGAATAATGTGGCAATTTTATTTCATTTTATTTTTTCTCATTAAAACACTTTCGAGAAAGTTAATAAATTGCTTCGACACGATCCTTCAACTTTAAGACTCGCATTTGGTAATCATAAACTTACGTAAAATGCATCTTAATCATCAGATATGGTCATCAACGCATGTTTGGAAGTCTCGGATGGGGCTTGGCTATGTTCTTCGTTGGAATCGCTCTCGATCACAGTACCGCGTTTCCGGATCATCCTTGTAAACCTGACGAGAGAGAGAAAAATTACACAATTTGTTTCGCAATATTCAGCGTTTTGATGGGCGCCGCATTGATAACAGCGACGCAAATTAATTTCAAATATGACGTTGCTCCCGCTGAGCCGGTAAGTTCTCTTCAACATCTACATTATATTTTAAATACTGTTGTTTAAAAATTGTATAAAAAGATCAGTAAGAAACATCTTTTTCGGAAATATATTTCTCATTTGATAGGCTTCACAAATTTTCTATCTTTTTCTTTCTCTCCCCTTTTAATCAAAAATTTCGAACAATTAATTGCTACAGAAAGAAATAAAGTTTAACTCTATTTTCTATATATGTGGAATTTATTAAAACTTTATCAATTATATTTTATACGTAGGAAGTGGTAAAACCTCCGACTGAGCCAACGCGGGAAGAGCAACTTCAAAGTCAGTTATCCCAGCAGCTTAATCTGCCTGGACTCCAGGATTCTTCCGCCCCCGATCCTAAGCCTCCTCCACCTCCCGAGGGAAAGGTTTGTATCTTTTATCGAGACGTTTATAAATAGAAAGCTCTTTACATAACATTTATTAATTAGCGAAGTAAAACGGAAGAGTGATGAAAACAAATCGTGTATGCTATTAAGTGAAGAAATCTTATTATCTAAATGATCTATAATTTAAACTATTAGCATTATAAGTATCCTTGCACGCTAACGACGTCCTGATTTTAGACCAAAATGTTCGCTCAAACGATGAAGGAAATACCAGAGTGGGTGACGGTGCTGAAACAATTCAAGGATTTAAAATGCGCGTCGTTTCTCTTCGTCGCGTGGTTCATGGGATTTGGCATTGGATTGATTTTCACCTTTCTATTTTGGCATCTTCAGGATTACGGCGGCTCGCCGACTCTCTTCGGCGTTGCATCCGTAATCAATCATATTTCTGAGATCTTCGCGTATTTCTTCAGCTTCAAACTTATCCGACAAATGGGGCATGTTAAGGTAAACGAATTTTGTGAAATTAATCTCTTTAATTTAATAATAGATTATTGCAACTGCGTTATAATTGTGTAAATTTTAATTATAAATTACGTATTAATTAATAGTAATTATAAAACCGCGTATTTCAGGTATTGTGTCTGGCTCTGGGCGGAAATGTACTCCGATTCCTCTACATATCTTGGCTAAAAAATCCATGGTGGGTGTTACCCTTTGAGTTCATTCAGGGTATTACGCATGCGGCGGTATGGGCGGCATGCTGCAGTTATATCGCTCACAATACACCGCCGCAGATGCGTTCAAGCGCGCAAGGTGTTCTTCAGGGACTTCATCATGGACTTGGAAGAGGTTGCGGTGCGGTAATCGGTGGCATGTTCGTTGCAGCTTATGGTAAATTTTTAATATTCAATACCTTGAGATAAGATAATATATACAACTCCCGTAGCTTTTTGAAATAAATTTTATCATTATTTTACGATTGCTGACATTTTGTATTTATAAAAAAAAAATGATTAAAGAAACAATTTTGTCAGAAAGATAGAATTTAAATTTAAAAGTTATATTCCCAAAATTTCTTTGAATATCAATAAAATTCCATACAAATCTATGATTTTTAAAAGTAAAAAAATCCCTTAAAAATTCCAGATTTTCCAGCTTTTTCTCGACAGTAAACACCCTGATTACACAATAATGTTGTATTACTTTGACAATGTGTTCATCGGACAATAATCATTTAATGTTTGATGGTTTCGCAGGTACGACCAATGTTTTCCGAACGTACGGTCTTATCTGCATTGTTGTCCTAGCGGTCTTCGTGTTCATCAATTTCTACAGAAAGGATACCGGCTTCGTATCCGAGCTACCGCAGACGGAAGATCCGCGTCAAGTAGCCGAGGCTACTCATCTGGCGCCACACGGTGTACCGAGCAACGCTATACCGCGAGCGCTTAGCTCCACTCGCTTGCATGAACTGGCTAATCAGGATGCCGGCTACGGGGCGACTTATCAGACTGCTGGTGGAAATCTCGCGGTACCCGGTGCTAACGGAGGTGAGGAACGATTTCACTAGGAAGATTTTTCTCTAACGAGCAAGACGAAGTGGCATTCTTATATTATCTCTGGTAGAAAAAAAACTAAGCTTTAATGCAATTTTGATGAACTTGACGTTTCATTAAATTTGATGAAATTTCAATGAATATTTTTCATTGATTTGCAGGCCCTGGCAACCCAACGAACCCATTCTTGAATAGCGGAGGTGGCGGCGAAGGTGGACATAATTACGGTATGACTGGCAAGGGAGAAGACGAGTATATTCGTAGGAGCTTCCAGGTTCAGTAAAACCATTCTCATTAAAAAACGTCCGGCAAAGAGAGGACGTAATATTTCTATCGATAAGAAAAAAAAGAAAGACAAACAAACAAAACAAACAAAATGTAACGGAGGAAGACGCTGTCGGCTTTATTGCCTCGCATCTTCTACGAAAGGCTCACACACTCGCTGAACAAAGAAATCCTATCTATACTTTGCCATAAGAACAAAATTAATTATACTCCAAATAATGGTATACGTATTACATAGAAAAAAATTTATAACATATTACTTTCCTGTTTGATAGATCTACAGTGAAGTGGTGGGTAGGGAATTCGATGTCGTAAAACCGACTATCCAACTACACGCCCAACAACCATGCACCAATCCCTTTCATCAACACAACTACGACTGGTAACGACTCTCGATCTGTCGCGCGATCGTCCGCGGATTTCCTCCCGATGACGTATTGAAATGTGAACGCTTGAGAAGACATTACTGAACAAATAGTAACGTAAATATAAATACAGATAGGTATGTGCGTATATAGGAGTCCCCACGTGCAAAGCACACACAATACGTTCGTAAGATTAATGAACTTTACAACACTCTCCACAAATAATTGTATTTAAACTTGAGAACTCATTAACTTGGAGTCGATTTTCCTCCAGTACGTAGGTCGTTCGTCATAAGATTTTCAATATTTTAAGGATCAAATATTAATGGCGATTTTTTTAATCGTTGGCGTTGCGGGCTGCGAAAAAATTGTCTTCGAACTTGACCAAAGGATATTATCGTTCAGAATTGATGCGCTTTCCTGCGTATGTATGTGCGTGTATTGCACGTGGAGACGCAATACTCATACGTGCGTACGTGTGTGCGCGCATGTGGACGTGTGGTGGTCGCCTTTACGCCGCCGTCGTACGGTATGTATCGAAATGTACGATGTGATAAAGTATCTCCGGACGAGTGGAAGAGAAAAAGTGAACCAAAACGCTTTTCTAATGCCCTTCCCCTCTCCTCTCCCATTTCCATCTTACGACAGCCTTATCGCTGTCTCTCCCTCCTGCCCTATTGACTTGCTCGTCCTACAATCCTTTTTTTCTCAGTATATTGTTTGCTGCTTCCTTCTGACTCTCTGTAAACGTATGTTCACGAGTCTAGGGTATCAGGGAATTAGTGGTAAGACTAAATTCAATTAATCGAAAGTGCCTATCGAAAGTTTCCTGATGCCCTGTGCATTACTTCTATTTTCGCCTGATGTTTTTCTTCTTTTACCTTCCCGTACGTATAATTAAGAAGGAAAAATAATCCAGAGTCTCGAAATGTTGAATTTATTAAACGTTTTGGATGTAAGACCACACTGAGAGCCGCTAAGCGACTTTCTATTATTCGCGCGAATATTTATTTCTTAAATATCCCTGCCCAGAATATCGTTCCATATATATATATATATAAAGATAATTCTAAAGATGCTCTGTATGAGAAATGTTACAAATAGAAGTTTTAGTGCGTTGTTAATTTTTTTAGATCTCTATCACGTTTGAGTCCTTGAAATTAACGATTTTTTTTAATTCATCAATTGTTCAGTCGCATTATATGCAAATACAATAGAGCAAAGTTGCATTTACGCATAATGGGATCAATCGATGAATTAAAAAAATTTGTCTTTTCTTAGAATTGAATAATTGATTCTTGTTTAGGCTGCGTTTTTTAATGACATTTGTACGAAAAACAGAAGCGAGTCAAAGTATCTTTACAAAATAACTATATACATTTATATTACGTTATAATTGTTTTACCATAATTGTTTTATCATGATATAGATTTATAAATACCAGTTATAGATTTATAAATTACGTTTCATAAAAAAACATTCAAGTAGCAATTGGTGTATGCACCACAGCAAAATAACTATTGCACTCACTTTTGAAAAAGTCATTCAAGTGCACCTAAAACGGTGTTAGTTGTTAAAAAAATGTAACATACGATTTAACGAATCGTGAGATTTCATCTAGACGAAGCATCTAAATCGGCAGGCAAGAGAGAGATAGAGAAACTAAATAGAAAATTAATATATAAAAACCTCGGAGGCCTGTAAGGTTTGATATAAGTATTGTAATAGAATCCATCGATCTCATCGGTAATTTAAAAAAGAATGTTTACGAACTAAATTAAAGAAACAGTCTGTGTCACCTGTAAATACTCTACACGCTCTTAGATATAGACTTTACTGTTCACACTTATTTTCCGTTTTCAGACAGATTGTTGATCGTATTATTTACTATTCACGTTATGACTATCCACATTAACTTCTTAGGATCTATTAAATGAACTCTATTAAATACTTTTATTGTACGTATATGTTGTGACAATTGTATAATACTGTTGAAAAAGGGAAACGAAAAAATTAGTAGTAAAAAAAAAAATATATATATATATATACATATAAAAAGATTGTAACCAGCACGATTTTATCGGAAATATTCCAAACGAGAATCGCCTTATTTCTCATGTGCGCTTCTACCAGGAAACTCGCTCCCACAAGACAAATAGAAATATTCAATGTATCTCTACTCCTTTAATTTAAATATTCTGAGAATAACTTTGTGAAAGAATTATATTACATATATTGTATACGCAGTATTTCGTAAATCGTACGTTAACCGATAATAAGGTTCCAATTAACAAAAAAAAGTCATTGACAATTTTACAATGATTTCTGAATTTTGGACCTTGCCATTCTGTTGAGGGATGATTTGTCTCCTTGACAGATAAAGTACGATTTATGAAATACCGTAGGAATGTGTAATACCACAAGTGACATTTCTTGTATCGGTCACATACATACACATCGATGTTTTGTGGATAACCAGATTATACAAAGACTGAAATAAATAAAATGTCTTACGCACGTAGAGACCGATTCAAGATGGCACTTTGGACACGCGTGTCTACGTATTTGTATTATAAATTATATATAGCCCCAACTATATATATATATATATATATATATATAATGTAATGTACGGCATTGTAAGGTGAATATCCTATCGTGTATTGTGTATGTTCGCAGGGACGTTACGCTGATTAGATTCATACCATGAAGATAAAATCGAAGTACATGTATCCCTCAACTTACAATTAACACGACTAAGTTTTATGATCAGCATGTTATTAATTAAAAATTAATTAGTAAATTGTAATGAAGCTAATGAAGCATTCGTTAACCATTAATCTAAATTATTAATTTTATAATATTGAATATTATATTTAAGAATTATATTTTTAAAATGTTGGTTTTCAATATTGTTTTTCACTTGTTGAAGTTAATCTATGTTTAAGTTAAATATTAATTTTTTAGTACCAAATATATTAAGAATTATAATCTTTAAAAAAAATGTTTGGTCATTTCTTAAACAAAGATTTATATAATCGTTTTTAATAATAAAATTATCTTGCATAAATATTTTATTTGTATGAAATATAAACTATAATCGATTTACGATTAATTTCTGATCGAAATTTCGGGACGTAACCGCATCGTAAGTAAAGGGATACTTGTAATCTGCTTTTATACTTCTATATTTTATGGAGTTGATAGATTATATTACGCTCGTTAAAACGGCCCTTCACGACGTATTGATTATTTCATATGTTTAACACGCGTTACGTTGTTGATAGTTGAATCACGTTTAGTATCTCGGATATCCCGATTAGACTTTTGACTGGATCAATTTCAGTTGGAATAGACCGTAACTTATATTAAGTTGCGATGTAACATAATTTCGCGAGCGATCTCTTCGAATACACCGGATTGTTGTAGAGGTACTTAGATGTGTATTTGTTAAGTACGCTTCAAACTTAACATTTTTCTCGAAGATCGAAGTGTATCAATTTTTACCCTAACTCATCCGAAGATATAAAACGATGCTGCCATCATGGCGGCGTAAATCATAA
Source organism: Solenopsis fugax (assembly GCA_003595255.1). Taxonomy (NCBI): domain Eukaryota; kingdom Metazoa; phylum Arthropoda; class Insecta; order Hymenoptera; family Formicidae; genus Solenopsis; species Solenopsis fugax. The sequence continues at coordinate 24,550 of QKQZ01030453.1, read as the reverse complement.
TATACATAGCACACCAAATTAGATCTTCAACACATCTCTAACTGAACTTAGTTTAATGTCATCGTAGGAATCGTATACCGTGTGTATAAGAAAAACAGAAATATGTATAAAAAAAACCTGTAAGTATTGTATTGTACATCACGATATCTATATATCATCGTGTTCCTGAAACAAAATGTGCTGGGCCTTTTCTTGACAAGGTAAAAAAAAGGACAAATTCTCGACAAAATGGTGAACGCAGGAAAAGTGCGTTAAGATTTATATGTATAACGACATATCATGAAACATCGTGCGATAGACTTAGTGTAGCAATCATCATGTGCTTATGATTAAGAACAATTTCACTTGCACTTAAAATCGGTTTTTATTCCACCTGTTGGCTGTTATTTTTTAATCTTCCCTTTTAATTCTTTTATTAATTTCTGTGTTTCTAATTAATAACTCGCATCCTCGAGCGAGATGCGAAATATTAAGGAGGTTTTCTACTTAGTCGCGCTTTTCCACAATGTTGATTGGTTTTTTGCTGCGCTTCTTCATGAGCAGCTATCATCGCGGAGTTAGTAAATGATTATTCATATAGAAGGTTATCATTACAATTTTTTTTTAAATAAAAAAATTAAAAGTAAATAGCGCGCGCTTCGCGCGCATCTGTGATGTCTAATTTGTAATAAAAGCATATGCGCGAATAATCAGTTACTAATTACGAAACATCAGTTGTCTTTTCATGCTTTTGTTTTATTTCAGAATACTAAAGTGATTGTAAAACTTAGCGAGATTTGTCGAGATTCGATTTTGACCTTCTGAAAATTATTTTTTCCTTCAATTTTAAATTAATATATTTGTGGAGTATTGTCACACATACACACATGAAATAACAATCTCTGTGCAGTATCTATCTCTAAATTTTTCTGATATACTGCAAATTGAAATTTGAATAAACGATGTCAGATTGTATCAGCAAATCCGATACGGTCGATATATTCGCCCGTTCATTACAGAGTTGTCAGGTTGGGTTATATTGTAATATAAAGAATATATAATTTTATTCTTTTAAATTCTTATAGTGAAATTTATCTCAGAATCATAAGCAGATAATTTTCGATTGATTTTGTACAAATGCTATATGACATAAAACTGTATAACACATGTATGTTATATGACACCTACATTTATTATATTCAGTGCTTGCTGGGATAGAAATGTCGTATTCTATTTTTGAAATATTGGTCATACAAAAAGCTACCTGAAACAGTAGGCAAAAATATCTCGTGCTATTATAGCTCTAATCTTGTGAAGAATATCGGTAAGTTTGCTCTACTAAAGATTAATAAATGAAAACTTTGATTTTATTAATAAGATAGACAAAAATAAAACCTGAACTCAATCATTATTCAACTAAATTTAATTAATTGGAAAATTTTATGTACCAAGCAGAAATGTCATGAGGAAAGTTAGAAAATATCTTTGATGCTCGAATCGATTTTAAAAAAGTAGGAGGACCCTTGAAAAAAAGAAATGTTAAGTGTTTCAATAAACTGATTATATCAGTAACTAATGATATTTCATCAGTTAACTGAATAGTAATCATCAGTTCTTTTTTTTAAGTGGACCGTTTTACAATATTCAGGTAAATATTGTGCAGACAGCTTGTGAACCATATCGCATTATTTTTTCTCCCCCTCCCCCTCCTCTCTCTCTCTCTCCCCCTTTCTCTCTTTTTCTCCTCTCTCTCTCTCTCTCTCTTTTTGTTGATCAATAGAACATTGCATTAGTGATTTTTCCAGATTCCGAAAAAAGTGCACAATAATTTTTGACAAATGATTCAACTTCTTATCTCCACATTCTTCACATTTTTGCTAACAAAAAGTTTGATACGTTTTGGAGATCTTCGTATTACACGTCTAGAAATTTTTCAATACGCGTCGGTATACGCTTCAGAAGGCATTCTAAGTTATGCTAAGTTAAGCATACGTTCTGATGTTCTCTCTATCTTATCTGAAAAAGAGCTCTTGTCAGAAATTCATTAAAGAGGAAGAAAAGACACTCCAAATTCATGTACTGTCGTCTATTTCCTTCAGTCTGTACATTCCTGAAGCATGAAATCCAACTATTGAAGCGAGAGTATTGTTTAGAAATAAAGGTATATGGATATGTTTACATCGCTCTCGCACAAGAGAAACTGCCCTCTCCGAAACGGTGTGATAATAATTGATGCGTGGTAGGTCGGCATAAGCAGATGAGGTGCGACAGCAACGGTGAACGTGTCGGAGGATAGTCTTATTTGCTGCAACAGTAGCGGCAAATTGATGTGATTTTTATGTATCGAGTGGTCAGGCAAGCGATATCGAATCGTATCAGTTTACCGTTATCGTTATCGCGCGAGCAATATTTTTTTAAATTAATTTAAGATAAACACGTCACCGTCCTGCGGTTCATTGAGTGAACTTGTTTATATATTTGTTCATTGTGGTTTTCTTTGTTCGCCCTCACTCAACTTCCCCTTTCATCATCCGTTAAAGGCGACTGTTTCGGTCACAGTGTGCGTGTGTGTGTGTGTATGGGTGTGAAATGAGTATACTTCTACGAGAGGATCTCTATGAAATCGTGATCGTGGTAACACGCCTAAGCACTAAGCGTTCGACACGCCTTCATCGTGTGTGTAATGTCACGTGGCGTGCAGGTTTGTGCAATCTTTCACGTAAGGGGCTGCTGCAGAAGTTGCGTTTCCTGATCAATCACCTGGACCTACGGACGATCGTCCGATGCTTCGATCGTGGACTCTTTGCCAACGACCCAGACATTATCGCCATCGGATATAAAGAGATCGTGCAACGCGGTGTGCGCGACGCCATGTATGTTGAAGCTATAGTGAAAAAATATGAAAACGTGTGCGGTAAGTACGAGGGAGAGAGAGATTCTTTAATAACGTATATGCTGTAATCGGTGTTGATAATCAACCGAATACAAGCAATGGAGTAACAAGAATAATTGAGAAATAAAGAAATTTCTCTTAATTGTACAATTATACTAAATGTACAAGTATATCAAGTATATGGAATAAAATAGAATAGTTTCGATCAAAGTGTCAATTGAAAAATTAGCATAAAGAAGATAACATAATAGTAAAATAGAAACACATAAATGTGAAATAATACTCTAATTTATAGATTTTTTATCTGGGATTATTTTATCGCATTAGAATTATTTGTTTAAAATAATTTAAAATAGTTTATAATAATTTTTATTGAAATTGAATTTTTGCATAGAAACGCAAAAATCAAAAACTAAACTGCGCTCACAGATTCGTGACTTAATTTTGTTAAAAATGTAGTTAATCCTTACAATACATTGATTTGTCAATCAATTTTTATTCATAAAATTTTTTGGAAATTTTAATTAAATTATAAGCTACATTTTTTCAAAATAAAGTACAGGCATTTAGAAACTGGAATATATACACACACACACACACACACACACACACACACACACTATAAACGAAAGTTTTAAACAAAAAAATGTTACTTCAAAAGAATCATTTACTCGGTGAGTCCTAATAGCTTATTTACTTGCAGTCAAAAATTTTCTTAAGTGAAATATTTATGTAAATAAAGTAAAGAAAGAATTTTTAATCAAATAATTTTTTCTTGCTTCTTTCTAGAAAATATTTACTGTTACCTATTTTTTAATTCAAGATAATCAGATTTTTAATGTAACAATAAGAAAACAATTTAATTAAGTTTAAAATTTGCCTATTTGTAAAATCATTATTTAACTGTACAATGTATAAATACAAAATTATATACTTAAGGTATATGTCTATTTATTTAAAAATAAATATTTTTATTTAAACAGAACAAACAAATGCTTATATCAAAGTATATAGTTTTAAGAAAATGTATTTTTTTCATTTAAAAAAATTTTTCTTTCAATATATGTGTATATATATATATTGTCACACCCTTAAATTGAAAAGATCTATTCCTTTAACTTGTATTGTTTTTTTTCTTTTACCATTCTTTCCTCTTTTTGTCTCTAATGTTAGAAAGTAAACGAGAACAGTTTTAGTAAATTAGCTTTTTAAAGCAACAAATTCAGAGACGCACGTTAAATTAAATGCGAGGTCGATGACCGTCCGAAAAATCTGTCCTTTTAGCTGAACTTACGATACATCTTTTCTCTCTTTTTCTTCAACGTGAAATGAAAAAGAGGAAAAATGAATCATTTCGACAAAAGTCCAACTAAAAAGAACAGAAAAAAAAGAAATTATATATTCTTGCTTATAAATAATTTAATCTTTTAAAAACTTTGATAATCTTAAATTTCAACAAATATTTTTTTTATATTTCAATATTATAAGTTTAAAGTGCACAATATGATCATTTTGATAATAATAGTATTAAAGAAATTCTAATTCTTGATTTGAAAATATTTGTTATTTTCTAATCAAAGATTTTTTCTATTGACTCATAAAAATTATTATTATGAGTATATTTTTTGATGAAACAATATAAAATTTCTTTGTACGTAAATTTAAGCAAATTATGTCTCTAATTTCATTTAATATTCAACATTTCAAAAATGAAAATATTTTCAAAACAATAAACATGCTTCTTTTTTCTGTGTGGAAATCATCATAAGAAATATGGCTAACAAAGAAAGATCCCAACTCGGAAATTCAAGCAATTATGAAACTTTAGTATTACTTAAGCTTATTTTACAATAACATAAGACAGTAAGACTGTAATGTAACTTTAAAGTTAAAAACTAATTGGTAGAAATGGATGTATAATCATGGCCTACAGTCTTATACTTTTGCTATTATAGAATAGGTTTTAGAGGCTATCCTGACATTTAATAATAAACAATCTTTTTTGCTGCCCAAATTCATCCAAAAGGAGTAAAATCAACCTCTGAAAATTAGCCTATTTTTAATTTTTATTTTATTATTTCTCAACAAAAGGAGATAGAACAAAAGTAGAGAGACAATTTATTTATTTTAATAAGATTTATCGTTAGAAAATTTACTAATCATTTAAAAAATATATAAACAAAAGCAGAAGCAGCAATATATTTTCAACGTTGATATTTTTGTGGTTTCTTTATAATAAGGTATACATTTTTGTAATCCATGTTACACTTATTTAAAATTAGTTGTTTCTGATAAAATACATTAAATAGAAAACTCAGAACGCAGCTCACTTCAAAAGCTATTAGTGCCACCATCACTGGCCATTGTCCTTTTTTATTAAAAGATAATAAAGATTGGCAAGTGCTATTCAGTGAATTCTAATGTGACATCTAATAAAAATAATATTTCTTTTCGAGCTCTAATAAGCATATCTGTGATATCATCTAGATATTGCCAAAGTTTCATAATTTTTTGAATTTCCGAGTTGGGCACCGCTCCTTGTAAAATCGGAAATGAGTTATTACAGCAAGATGCTCTAAAGGCACAATCGAATGAAAAAATTTTTATCTTTTACATACATAAAGAGCGATGGTTACGTCAGTTATCTCGTTTTCCGAAAATAGGACATCCCTTCTCCAGCCAATCTCACATTCCTTCCTTTCGTTTTTTTCATGCTCTTTTTACGGTTCTCTTTCCACCTCCACTACTAGCGCTCGGTGTTTAGTCGACCAAGCTAATGAAGGGTACATTCGGGAAGATGTATTAACGCTATTTGCATCATTCTGTTCTTGTTTATATCTAATGTATGATAAAGACAGAACACACAAATAATGCTAATAACGGTTTCCCCGAACACACGAAATGAAGGGCCAACGCTCGCAGCGCCATGGACAAACGACGGCCAACGTGAGAAGTTGAATGGCTTGAAACCGCATCGGTCGTCGTCGTACCCGCACGAGCACGCACGAGCATTCGCGGGGTAAACTGGGGTAGACGCGCGAGGGACCGTATACCATTCTGTCATTCGGTCTCGAACGTTTCCGAAGCGTTGGCTATTAATCCTGTGACGACGAGAAGAAAGGTTATCCCAGTGAAACGCATTCGTGCGATTCCGTTCGGTTTTTTGACGACACGGGTGCATCGCTCTACTTCCCTGAGGGCTCAGGTTAGGTCGATTATGCAAAAAAAAACGGCAATGGCGCTGCGGATTTTCGGGGTGCCAGAATAGCCGAGGCGGATCGGATCCTCGGTCCTACCGACGACGCACGCACCCACGCACGTTCGCGCGTGTCGAGATTCGCGAATCCTAAATACACGTCGCGTTAGAATCCCCCCCCTGGGTGCTTGAGTGAGTCGTCTTTTTTTTTTCCCTCCATTTCGACGAGTGAGCGGACCACGGCGCATCATGTCAAACGGGCTGGCGTTACTAAATAACAACCAACAATCGAGTCCGACAAGTACGGAATGGCTCTATTGATTTTCCCCGCGATATGCACTCGCGAGTGTTATCACCACCTGAGTGTTTATTATACGCCTTGCATTCATTTTTCAGAGTGCGGCGCGATGACTCCCGCTAACGGGAATACGCTGTTGGAGAACTCGCCGAGCGGTGGCGGCGGTCACGCGGCACAAGTAAGCCGAATTTAATATGTAATTCCGCGTATCATGCCCACCTTTTCACCTGTTAGCGAACACCTCGCGTTGTCTCGCGACAGATAACGAAGTGAAATTTTGCGCTATTAATTAATTTGATCGAAGTGATCTGTGACAGAAGTCAAGTCGAAATAAGGTCTGTTTCGAATGTGTTCATCCCAAATTTTTTTTATTCAAAATAAGATATGATGAATCAAAAAGGAAGATGCATGCACTTGCTTGAGAATCGTTGAATCACAGAAAGAATTTACTGGATACATTGTGAAAATAAAAATATTCTCGAAACAAAAATGTTCTTTTTTTCTTTGCTGACAATAAAACGCTAAAAATTAATACTACTTGCTGTTAATCTCAACGAAATAATAAACAAATAAAGTAAAAAAAATTAATAGCTTTGATCTGCCCAATTTAGTGTAACAATCTAGTTCTTTTATTCAGGCAACTTCTTAGTTTCTTAAATAAAATATTTCTTCATACTCAACAGTTTTTTGATTAATTCGTTTCTTCACAGAATAAAATATCAAATGATAAAATATCCACTTGCCATAGATTAATTGATATTTCATTAAATTGGAATAATATTTAGTATCAATTTAAAATATATTCTGTTTAATGATTATCATCGTAAGCAAATTATGTCTGTTTATTACTATATAATCTCATTTTACTATTTAACATTTCAAAAATACATTTTTGAAATGATAAAATAATAAAAATATTTGTTTGCCATAGATTAATTAATGTTTCACAAAATTGAAATAATACTGCAAGGTTTAACAACTAAAGTTTGCAAGTTCTTATTCTTTTTACTTCTCATATCTCATAAATCAGAAGAAATATAGTACGCAGGTTTAAAATAAAATGATTCAATAGTAATAGTTGCAATAATGTCATTTCAAAATTTATCTTGCAGATGGGGCAAGGAAATTCATTAAAGTCTCAAGTTCTCAAGAGAAGCTCAGATGTAATAGAGCTAGAAGGTTAGTGATTTTACACACACACACACACACATATATGTATATATATATATATAAGAAAGATTTCCTACAAATATCAAACAAGTTCAAAAAGTTAAATTTTCAAGAAGCAAAAAATCTTTAATCTTTAAACTGTTTATTGTATATAGAATATAAAAGATTTAAATTTTTATCCAGAAGTAATAAACTTTAATTTATTATTTCATCAGATAACATCAGCGCGAAGAAGCGTCATAAGAATCCACAACCAAAAAATGCAGTATGTGCATTAAACGAGCTGAAAACTGGAGCTACTTACAAACTGGTGGGACAGACTGGACCCACTCACGCTCCAATATTCACGATCGCGGTGCAAATCGACGATCAGATGTACGAAGGAAAAGGTCGTACGAAAAAGATGGCCAAGCACGCGGCCGCCGAACTCGCTTTGCGGAACATTGTCCAGTTTAGAAATACACCCGAGGTTCACCAAGCTATCAACACTTGCCAGCCTGCTGTGCCTCTCGAGCCAGACTTCACAAGCGATGTGACGGAGCGTGATAATCATCTTGTCAATGCATTTAAAACATTAACGCAGGAGCCAAAGAATACCAATAAGTACTTTGAAAAAGGTCCAGTCGCGTTAATTAACGAACTATATCCGGGCGTCGTATACAACTGTATATCCGATAACGGAGAGAGTTATGCAAAGTTCACAATATCAGTCACTATCAATGGCGAGACATTTGAGGGAACGGGTCCGAGTAAGAAGATGGCAAAAGCCGCGGCGAGTAAGGCCGCCTTAGCGAAATTGCGAAACGTCCATAGTTCCTCGTTTTGTTTACCGCTTCCCATTCGCGTTAATGGTCCTGCACAAGAACAAATGTCTCTGCCACAAATGTTAGCCGATAAAATTGGCAAGCTGGTACACCAGAAATATAGTGATCTTATTCAAACCAAGCCGCTGCATGCGCGACGTAAAGTTCTAGCTGGCGTTGTAATAACGAAGGGACAAGACGCCGAACTAATATGTGTCACCACAGGTAAGACAAATTTTTCATACTTATAATATAGGTATTCCTTTACTTACGACAGGGTTATAAGACTTTGTAAATCAAATCAATCATAAGTCGAGCAGTCTTAAGTAGCACAACTACAGCTATCGTATACATATAAATAATTATTTTTTATAAAAATAATATATTAATAGTATTATTTTTTATAAATAATATACATATATATTTCTTTTAAGCAAAATTTAGTATTATTAAAAATGAATAAAAACATCTATTTAAAAATCCAAAAACAATTTTTTTTTTAGAGAATGTAATTGTGAATATTTATTTTATTTATTATAACATTAATATTTAGATCATGGATTAACGAGTATTTATTCAGCTTTATTATAATCTGGTTCATTTTTAATTTATGCTGGTCGTAAATCGAGATAGTCTTAAATTGAGAAATACGATAAATGGCCTAATTACTGACAGTGACAGTATTATCTCAAATACTGGAAATTTGATTTTAAAAATGGTTTTTTTAAATTAGCGAATGATTCGATAGAGCAAACAATAAAATATTTAAGCCGCACTTATATTGTTATCTTCAGTGCAACAATGTGGTAATGGTACTCTGTCTTAGCCTGTCCACCCTTACGCCTCTTGGTTTTGGCTGATTTTTGTCCCTTTGCAAATAATGGAAACTCTTAATCTGGTCCAAGTGCCATCCCATCCAAAACAGTCATTATCTTAAAATAATAAGATAACGCTCGCTTCTGGTGATCCACGTGATCTCTGTGTTTAGACTGTGCCGTCTAAACAGAGAAGAACAGTCTAAACACAGCGGTCACGTAGATTATCATAATGCACTGAAGATGACAATATAAAAGTCGAAACGTTTGCGGTTTGCGTACACTATGTCGAGAGCTTTTATATCTGTGTAATATTATAATAAAAATTTCGCACTTACACCCAGCGCGGCTTAAGTATTTTATTATTTGTTCTATCGAATTATTCGCTGATTTTGAATCTTATTAAGCCTTTACTTCTATTGTGATTTTTTTTAAATATATAAATTATATTATTGTGTTTAATTTCACTTGAATTCTTAAGAAGTCTACTTATTTTGTTATGTTTTATTAAAAGTAGAACTTCAATATTCTAATTTTAAAAAGTGTTCAAGATTGGATTTCCAGTACTTAGAATACTACTACAGTAATTGAGCCATACCTATATTTAAACAAAATACATGTTGTTTGTCTTTAAAATGTCTACGAAAATGTCTCTTTTGGTAAAAGGTACAAAATGCGTTTCGGGCGAGCATTTGAGCGTCAGTGGTAGTGCCGTGAATGACTGTCACGCGGAAGTGGTGGCGCGACGATGTCTTTGTGAATATCTTTACAATCAACTGGAATTGCACATTGAAAATAAGGGCGCCGAGTCCATCCTCGAGCCGACCAAAAAAGGATTCAAAGTAAAGCAGAGCATTCAATTTCATTTATTTATAAATACCGCTCCCTGCGGTGATGCAAGAATCTTCTCTCCTCATGAAGACAACGATACCATAGACAAGCATCCCAATAGACGTGCGAGAGGTCAATTACGTACGAAGATAGAATCCGGCGAGGGGACTATTCCCGTGAAAAGTAATGAGGGTATTCAAACCTGGGATGGTGTATTAATGGTACGTCGTTTGTGTTAAGGGCAAATGTATACGTTGTAGAATACATTTTTACAAAAGTGCTTTTTACTATCGACATTTATTAATTTGGAATTTAATTTAAAGGGTCAAAGACTGCTGACGATGTCATGCTCGGACAAAATAGCTCGGTGGAACGTACTTGGTGTGCAGGGTGCACTCTTAAGCCACTTCATCGAGCCAATTTACTTCCATAGCATTGTCCTCGGCAGTCTCTTGAATCCGAGTCATATGTACAGAGCAGTGTGCGGTCGCATTGAAAACACTATTCAAGGTTTACCGCCACCATATAGACTTAATAAGCCGTTAATGAGTCTAATCACATCGGCTGAAGTCAGGCAACCTGGAAAAGCGCCTAATTACAGCATGAATTGGACAATCGGTTCGTATACATTCCTGGGGCCCTATTCTTGAAAACATGCAAATAATTTTCATATACGAAAGTGGCAAAATAACCAATGGGAGAATATCATTGAATAATTCCATTGGCTATTCTGCCACTTTCGTATACAAAAATTATTCGCATGTTTTCAAGAATAGAGCCCCTGATCTTTTACAGAAGGAGAAACATATCGGATGATATTTAACGATTTTTTTTTCTCGTCACATTTCAGGACAAAGCGAAGCCGAAATCATAAATTGCACGACTGGCAAAGATGAAAATGGAAAACCTTCTAGAATATCTAAACAAGCATTCTTTAGGCGGTTCTTTAATCTCCTACGTCATATTCCGACCATAGACGATGTTGACGAAAATATCTGTCGCCAATACTATGATGCAAAATCTTCGGTGCAAGATTATTCTGTAAGTATTTGCATCTTTTACGGATACTAACAATATGTACAGAGGATATATAAGATATGATGACCACTGCTCTTTATATTTCATTATGTATCGTTATATAGCACATCTGGTTTTTTTTCTTGAATAGCTTGCCAAACGTCAATTAAAGGATGCTTTCGCGAAAGCACAGCTTGGAAATTGGGTGAAGAAACCGATCGAGCAAGACCTGTTCGAAATCGACATCTGACTAAATCAGAGTAATAGTAACGTAACAAAAAAAATTGATCCAATTGTCGAATATGTAGTTCCTAGTGCAAAATAGATCGCTCGTTTGGCGTGTCATGATATGGCAGAATTTGGTATCAGTAAAGCATAAATCGTAGGATCTCGCATTGTGTTCTTTTACGTCTCTGGTGATCTCGATATACATATTTCTCAGTATTCAAGGCGTGTTTACAAATTATTGATAATTATTAATAATTTCGTTGTGTAATCGGTAGGAAGATTTGATTCAAAACTTATTATATTGTTTTGACTTATTAATAATAGCAATAATTAATGACAAAAAGTCGATTCAAGCACATATCTATAAGGAATTTTTTAGTATTAGCGTGATTCGAAACGTATTGCTTTACATCAGCCTTCTAATTTCATCAAGAATCTCTAATTTTGCACTGCACTATATAAAACGGATAAAAGCTCTATTTAGTATGTCTATAAGAGTAATTTTTTACTTATGCAAAATAATTTTATCATGTCACCGACATTTCTACATTTTATTCTTATTTATTCATTTGTATAAGCTACAAGACTAATCAATTACAACTTCAGATATATACATAGTTTTGAATTCAAAATAGTTTTAAGAGGCAACATTAGTGTCTTATATAAGAATTGCATTGTCCCCAGATAACATTTTACGTCAGATATGCGCAGAAATTTCACATATAGTCATAACTTTTTTTTTAACAGATCTATCATTTGTTGTTTAGTGTAATGCATCTAATACGCACTTAAATGCACGCGTGACACGAACATCATGTATCATACACAATGAACATATCCTTGCGTAGGTATGCATGCAAGTTAGCGGCGTGTCGAATACAATCTTGCGTATTTCTATCTCATTCATGATTTAATGAAATGCTATCTGGGATTTTTTTGTAGGGCATTAGGTATAGTAGCAACGAATTAAGTTGCACTTTGCATCCTCAACGGCTGTGATTGGATTCAGATCTGACAAATGGATCTTAATCATAAAAAATAATTGTGTAAATTTCTGGGGAAAAAGCGAGATGGAATTTCTCGTGAACGTTTGCATAATAATTGCAATTTTTCATTACAGCAGCAATTTATTCTCGTTTATCCGTTACTTTCCCTAAAATCAAAAAAATTTGCTGTATATTCGGAAATATAAATTTTAGCCTTTCGATATGTTTACAGCAAAGATTGATCGGATATTGTGCAAAAATATTTAATAACGAGTTAAGAATGTATCGCGCGTAATTTAGTGTCAGGATTGCAACGGATATTCGTTGCAAAGTCTGCACAATCCTGGTTTATGTCGATTAAATAAATTTTTATCAAAGTTTTGTATTAAAAAAAATGCATGCTCATTTATTGCGACAAGAACTAATTATTCTTCGCATTTAATAAAATAACTATTATATGAAACACATATAAAACAATATACAATATGCTTTGCATCACGCGTACTTTATGCACTACATTCTCCGCGAAGGTCAAAATCACAAAGATTGGCCCCTTTATAATTCGATTTCATGAAAGGAACAGCATGCCGAATACTAGATGGAAAACAAAACAAAAAATGTATGATAAAACATTATTTTAGAGCACATGCACTTTTTTATAGGTGCTGTGACGAAATTTTATCTGATATAAACTAGGACTTTTTCTCATGCGTACGTGTATACGAAATCAGCAACGACTGTCCACAGCCAGTTCAATTCAGCGAGATTGATTATTGCTTTGAATACATATTTAAATATACGTGTGTAAAGACTAATCTATAATGTGCTCTTTGCTTTTTGTGTCTTGTTTTCTTGCCTGTCCCTTTTTTGCCTCTGCAATGTTTTATCGAAATTGGCGAGATAAAAGTTGATGAACTCCAAAAGAGACAAGAAACATGATTGTTGATACAATAGTGAGCGAAAAGGTAAAAAGACAATAAGCAAAAAACAAGAAACAGATAGCGAAGAATATATTGTAGATTAGCTTTAAAAGTTAAACGGATGTGATTGACGTATAGGCAGAACATGATAATAATTAATTACGCGACATAAATGATTACATAGTTTTCCAGATAAAATATGTTGATAGGTACTTGTAATATATTTAGAGAGAATCCTAAGGTCATTGCCTCACTGTGCCAGTTATTAATGCAATTCTGCCGTAGTGACACACTGCCCGTGTTGGTCCAGTTTTGCATAAAGAACTTGTGTGTAATTTATGATTTAATACCAAAGTACTGGATCTTTTATTTTTAAAGTTATATGTAGATAATCGCGTTAGAATAAAACGCTAAGTATTATTTCGGATAAGTATTATTTTTTTAGGAAAGGGTCTCTTGTAGAAAGGGAAACGGAAGAAAATGTGTCGTACGCACGCAGTCGATTTTGTAATCACCGTTGAACACCTACTATTTTCTAACATTCTACGTTTCTTAAGTGATACAATGAGCTAATATACTTATACATTCAGGAGATTCTCATTAAAATTATCAGAGTATTTAAAAGGTCGCATTCGAGGAGCAACTCATTCCTTTACTTTTCTAAATACATTCCATTTATTTTTTTTTTTTTATTTTTTCTTCCAACTTTTAGATTTGCTTAATTCAGGGTTACTGTCGTGCAATGAGAAAAGCTGTGAATATCTGGAATTTTTAGGGATTTTGTTATTTATCCTTTATGGATTTTCATGAGATTTTATTAATATTCAGGGGAAATTTTTTTGAATTTTACTTTTAAATTCTATCCTTTTTTTGAATTTTACTTTTAAATTCTATCCTTTTTTCTAACAAAATTATTTCTATAATTTTTTCTTGAATGCAAAATCATTAGTGATAAACATGGCATACATTTCCACGTACATCTTTCTGTGACTCGCGAGTTTTTATTAAAAAAAATTAGTGACAATACATTGCTCCAAATTGTCATATGTTAATCACATTTTGAATTCTGTACATCTGGTAGGCATATAGAATACGCGTTTTACGGATATATCCGTATGCTGCTTTTCATATTATTTCGTATTATTTTTTATATTTCCTCAAATTTAATATTCAAAATTTAAGTGACTTTACTTCGCGATTGTTTGATTAAAAAATATAATAAAATAAATTTATTTCAAAACTGCATTAAAAAATTCTCTGAACTTGTCTAATTTTATTTTGAATAAAATTCCTGAAAAAGTCGGAAATTCTCAGAATTTTTTTACAAATTTAAGTAAACACCCTGTAATTCCAAGTTATGGTAGGTGGTTCTCCTCGGGGCCAAGAAAGCGTCCTCGATGCCTCGCTTGTCTCACTATGTTTCACATGCTTCTTGTCTCTATATAAAATAGATTGCGTGCGACGACAAAGGTGTTTGGCTTGCGTTGAAGTCAATATGTGATATTATCGTGTATTAGTGCCAAGCGCGATACGCCCCAAGAGCTCAACGAATTTTACTTTGTCTTCTCTGATAGGTACGTTTCGTCGAGAAACGACATAAGTCAGATTTTTCAGTAATGAAAACGGAAAGAGTTACATGTAATATATGCTAATGTCGCACGAACGAGTTCGTATTGTTCGCAGAAAAGATGTTTTGATACCATGCTACGTCGTTGCTACATCTCTTTCGATTTTCCATTTATAGAATAGATATTTCTTGAAAAAATATATATATTTTCGCTGAACAATCATCAGTAAATGACTTTAAGAGAAATATTGAAATAATAGAATCACAAAATAATAAATTGCAAATTAATTTATATTTTTAGATCTAACATTCATACAGATTTTATTAAAATATCATTTTTTTTAATTTAAAAATTAGTTATATTGTTTTTATTTGTTCATTGACTTGTGCAAGTAATCCTATATATATACATTTTTTTTGCCCGTATTATATAATGCGTCTATTGTAATATATACATATATTGTCCAAATATATAATATATATATTGAATAACGTTCTATATATGGACAAATAAAGCTACATAATATCACGTAATGTATTGAAATATCTTGTCTGCAGACAATGCGACGTCTTCCCTTGCCATATATGTACGATTCGTACAATTATAACTTATCGCTTACTATAAATGCGCTGGAATTATGTTACAAAACTTATAAAGCCCATTTTAATTATCTTTTATTATCCGAAATATCCGAAATCGCTGTTTGATGATGACTTACAAAATAATTGTCCGCATTGTAAGAATTGTCTTAATTTATTATTCAATTGAAAATGTATTTATAACATACTGATATACTGATTATTTTTTTATTCTCTACTTCCTTGCACCTTATTCAACAGAAGAGATATTTGTCGCAAATGGATCTGTAACAAATTATCTATTACCTAATTTATCATATTTTTTGGTCATGTTTCTTGGTTGTCAGTCGGACATTCCATTAATCGATCGTAAAATTGTTTAAAAATATTTTTTTCAGTGTCAAAAGTATACAGGTAATTAGAAAAGGTTTGAGAATAAATAGGTCTGGGCTTTAAACTAGCGAAAATAATCGTTTTCTCAGAAAGGAAGAAAAAAAGAATAGGAAAGTACACAATTTTTTTACATGTCATACATCTAATAACGCTTATTTAGAATAAAAGGATAAGAAAATATAAAAAAAATGTATCATACACAATCCGTTGAAAGAATTTAAATTTATCTATCCGAGTCTTCACTCGTGAGTTATTGTTTGCACAGTAAAACTGTACTTACAAATTAAGCGTAATTTAAAGTTCAAGAACACTGCAATACTATATAAGGAGATATCGTATGGCATAAAAACAGGCAGTAATTTATTATTCTATAGCAGCTCTCTTTAACACGTACGAGATAACATAAGCATTAAATTCAGCGTCCTTACTATTATTACGGTATTAAGTTGTCAGTATTAATATTTGTAGTACGTTAACAATGTTATATCGATTATATTTGAAGAGTAGATAATTTTTAGGTATCAAAAAAATTTAACTGGATTGTGAAAAACAAATATTTGATCGTTAAATAGGATTATCGTTAAATACGAAAAACGAGTTAAATTTTATAGCGTATCTTATCGAGTAATTAGGGTAAAACTAGGGTATATTACAGGTTTCCTTTGATCTCTTCTCTTCCATCACATAATGTAAGTTTGTGAGTATCTCACGTACAATTGCATTTTATTATCGCACCACTGCAGTATGATATAATGCAGTATGTATAATAGAACACAGTAATATAATAGCTCGTTCTCAAAAGAGAACAAAAAAAAAATATGACCCAAAGTAAACCACTCGGAGTAAGTTTTAGAGATATTAATCAATAGATTTAGTCGATCTTAACTTCGATTATAATCCTTCATTATATGCTCAAGTATGTACTACGGTTGAGAGCAAAAATCAAGTATTATAACTATCGAATATGAATTTGTAGTTAGGTTTTAAGCTTGACTAGTGCCTCTAGATATAAGTACTTGAGAATTAAAACAATCTAGTTGAAACTTGCAAAATAAACTTTTATTTACCAGATTTGTAACGTTATTTTCTTACTTCCTTTAATACCTTTTCCTTAAAATAATTTACTCTCATAGATTCTTCTAATTTTTATATAGTAGTAAGTAAATTTATAATAATGTAGATTTGAGTATTTGTAACTGATCTAACAGCAATCTTTCTTATTAACATGAATTTTTAAGCTCGAAAGAAACTAAGATTTTTGAATATTATCTTTTTAAACAAAATCGCGCTATCGTTATACAAGCTATTGTTATACGATTATTCTTTTTAAATAAAACATCTTTTATTATTAACAATTATTTTGATAATCATTGCCAGGATGCACTGAAAATCTTTTTCAAAAATTTTCTAAGTTTAAGAAAGAAATTAAAAATATTAATTTACCTTGTTTATTTTTAGATATTCTTTGTAAAAATAAATTATGTTTTACTTATAATAAAATTCTTTTTTTAATGTTACATAAGGTTATTTTAGTTTAATTAAATAAAACATTGTATCATATTCTTTGAACAAATTTATAATACATTTTGTGATGTGTTAAACATGATTTTGTTTCTCTATATGTTTTCATTTGTAATACATATGTGTGTATATAGTGTATAAACATGCGTTCTGAATTAGAGATATAATAAATAAATTTACATAAATACAAATATTTTTAAATGCAATTCGAAATAAAATAATTCTAATATACATATATATATATATATAATTTATGTATATGTGTGTATATATACATACTTATACATGTAATAATTAATTATTAATTTGTTTTTGCTGATGTTGCATTGTTAAATTTGCTATCTCTTGACCTAACGTATCAATATTGTCCTGTAAAAATAACATTAATAAGCCGTAAAGTATTAGTAACATTATCTATTTAAATATCACAGAATACTTCCATAACGAAAAAATCATTTTTTGAAAATATGTAGAAAAGAAATAATTTCCTTAGTTCTAATCAAGTTGAATATGACAGTACAAGAAATTATAAAGTTGAATGCCAATAAGAAATATTTAAATAGGTTTGAAAATTTTTCAACTTATTACGTAAAAATTACATGAAGATCTTTAATAATGTAGATAAAGTAAAAAAATGTGCAAAGTGTAAGTAGACTTCAAAAAATGCTTGTTTCAACATACAATGGCTCATTATTTAACATACATTGCTTGACATCACGTTTTCAAATTATTTATAACTTTTATTTCACATATTTACCTTTAAAATAATGTTTTTTAATAATGCGTCTTCGAGAACTGCTTGTAACTTTTGGTTTATTTCTAAAGAAAGTTCTAGAGTCATATTCTCATCCGAAACTCTATGATTGTAAACAGATGCCATTATACCTCCGCGTCGTGCTAATTCTGCCTGCAAGTATGTACATTTTGTTTAAAAAAAAAAAATATATATATATAGAAATGTACATAAAATATAATAAATATATATGTATAAAAATAATTTTATTTGACAATGCTTTTTAACGTTATTTAGAAAATTTATTTCCTGACACTTACTCTATCTCTTCTGCTTTTGATATGCTTGCATATAAAAAAAACGAAACCATTTATTATTATAAAGATTTAGATCTAGTAAATAGAGCGATTCGAACAGATTATCATATTTATTCTATCATATTTATTCTGCATATAATAAGATAAAATGTAATTAACTATAAAAAAAAACTTTATATACCTTGTATCTATCTCTTTCGTTACACGTCAAAGCCCCAAAGTTTTGATGTAAAATATAATATTGTATTATTTTTTCTTTCTTCTGTATGTCTTCGACTAATGTCTGTGTGTGTTCTTTTAAAAAATCCAACTTTTCAGCCCTTTTTACATTTATATTTTGCAGTTTGATGATGCGATCCATTAGCACTTGCTTATTAAGTTCTATACAATCGATTTGATCATTATTAGCGTTGTTATCTGATAAGGCATCGTTCGGTGTATCACCTAAAAGAAAAAATACACTTTCGATGTAATTCAAAAGTATAGATTTACATAGCATGAATTTGTAACAACACGTTAATATCAATAAGCAGGGATAAGTTAATATTTTTTTAATTAAATTATGTTAAAGTGTTGATAGTTTATAAAATTAATTTAGTTACGTTAAAAGCTGCATGAAAAACTATCTTAGTTAAAAGTTACATTACGATTAAATTAACTTAAAAGTTGATTTTGAAAAGCATTATTTACATTATATTTAGATTAAATATCATAATTTTTAAAAAATTAGATTACTCTAAATAACAAAATAGTTACAATATGAATCATCAAATAAATTTATATTTTATTTGTAAATTAAGTATTTATATGAAATAATAAAGATTGTTTTTTACATAGAAATGTATATTTCTTTTACATAATTTTTTAACTTGGGGAAAAAAGTTAATAAGGTAAAGTTTGTCTTTTAAAAATAACTAGTTAAAGTTAAAAACTCGTTTAAAATTAGCTAAGTTAATAACTGTTTAAATAACTACTACCCAATCATGCCAATAAGATATCGATACCTGCTAGGGAAGTGTTAGATCCAGTTCTGGATGCAATATCCAATGAATTACTAGGAGATGTAGTTTCGTACATTTCCAATTTTTTACGACATTGTTGCAATTCCCGTGTCATTTCCTTCATGAAAGTTTGGTCTTTCCTCTTTAATACTGCATTCTCACCCTGACTATCTTCTAGCTTCTGGGCCAAATTCTGCGCGAGTTGAGTCTGCTCGGCAACATGCTTAGCCAAAATCTCGCACTCTTCTCTCCGTTTTTTTC
This sequence comes from Solenopsis fugax, assembly GCA_003595255.1. Lineage (NCBI taxonomy): Eukaryota > Metazoa > Arthropoda > Insecta > Hymenoptera > Formicidae > Solenopsis > Solenopsis fugax. The sequence continues at coordinate 5,042 of QKQZ01030453.1, read as the reverse complement.
GTTCTTGCATTAGCTCTTCTTCCAAAGTTTTCACTCTACTGGTTAATTGATTAATGCAGTCACGTAGCGGTCCTTGCTCGGATTCAAGATAACTCGCTTTTGTTTGAATCGCGATAAACTCCGACTGAAGACGCACATTTTTGTCCGTCAGCTTTTGTGTAAAGTCTAACATATCCGCCTCCTTCTGGCGACACGCCTGCATGTCAGATTGTAGTTCCTCATTAATCGATTGCAATTGCTGCAATTTCATTTCAGTCGATACTACATGCTCTTCTTTACTGTAAAAGCAAAACAGATATTTTATCATTAAAATAACCATTAGCATTAAAATTTCATTTAAAGTTATAAAATATTCACAGAGACTATAAATAATATACTTACTGTTGCAATTGTAATTTTAATGTTTCAAACTGAGAGACTTTGTCTAATAACTCGGCGATTTGTTGCTGACGTTGATCTGCGATGATCCCCAAATCACTCAAATCATTCTCATGATTTAATCGAATCTTTTCAGACTCTTGTACCTTTAGGTTAAGCTTCTTATTTTCCTCAATTAAATTTTGCTGCTTGGATTTTAGTGTCTCTAGCTCCTTTTGCAACTGAAGCCTCAGCGTCTCCTTGTCCTCCGTAACATGTCTCTCCAAAATCAAACGCGCCTGATGTTCTTTCAACTGTTGGTCCAATGTCACAGCTTTATTCTCTTCGGATTGCTGAAATTTACGAAACGACTCCTGCGTTTCGCGGCGTATCTGCTCGCACTCCTCTTTCATATCGTTTATTTTCATCTACAACATACATCTAAATGACATTGATACTCTATTAGAATTTCTTTAACGGTGACTAGCAATCGAATGTCGAGACGATTGCTAAAATCGGATAACAATTATAACGATTTATATTTAATTCTAGAGCGTGAATTGTTACCGAAATGTTTAAAAATATTAATAGTTTTTATTATAAAAATTTTGAAAGTTTAAAATAATATTTAATTAGATTTTCTTTACATTACAATAGTATAATAAAGTATTAGTTCAGTTATTTTAACAACTTTACAACCTATAATTTAGAAAAATTTTTTTAAATACTTAAAATAAACAAAATTCTTAGTTATATAGATGAATTTTTATCCAGAGTAGTATTAATGTCAGAAAAATATGATACTCTAAACTAATAAGATTGAATAGCACTTTTAAGTTTTTTTATTTCATTTTGTTACTTTACCAGAGCTTTGTCCAATTTTTGTTGAGTATCCTTTTGCGACTCCACTTCGGTTTTAAGTTTAGTCTGTGTCCACTTTAGTTTGATCTCCTTTGATTTAACGTTCTCCTTCAAACCTTCTATTTCTTTTTGTAGATCGGTTACCTCTCGACATTTTCCATCTAAGATATTGCATATTCTCACGCGCTCACCCTGCGTTTGCCGCAATTTGTTTTGCAGTAATTCCTGATCTTTTAAGAGTTCCTTAATTTTACGTTCCATGGAATCCCTCGCTCTGTGTATGGCATATGTTGCAAATTAAACTTTACAAAGCAATTACAATTTGCAATTTTCTCACAAGTTAAATATGGAAAAAAATGTAAAGAAGAATGAAAACTGATTTAACATTTTATAAAAAATAAATATTTACAAAAAAAAATTAAAAATATTTTTTGTTTTAATACTCGATACTTTTTATAACTTTTATCGATCATGCCTGAAAAAGGTTATAAATTATAAATTATTCTTTTTATAAGTACCTTTGTGTATCAATTAACTGTTTTTCGCTAGTTACATATTTCATAACCATGTCTTCCTTCTCCTTATTAAACGCGACGCATTCCTTCTTCAGAGTCTCCTGCGTGTCCAGCGACGCGTTCAGATCGGCCGTTAATTTATTTACAGTCTTCTCCAAATTCTCCACTTGCGAGATAAGTGCATCTACATTTGTTCCGATCCCTTGACACGAATTATTTAATCGATTCAACTTCTTTAAATATTCCATTTTCTCAAGTAGTTTCGAGTGTCTGAGTTTTAAACTGGTGTAATCCTCTAGTAGAGTGAGATATGACGGATGTTCAGAGCCGTATTTTAAAATATTTGAATCTGCCAAAATATTAATGCCAAACGAGTCTTCCTTACACATGTCATCATATAACTCGTCATTTTTGTCCGTTTCTACCGACGACACGTCGCGTCTTACTCGCTCATCGATTACATCACAATCTAATCTCATGTCATTGTTTTTAAGTACATGATACTTTCTCTCGTCTGATACTACTTCATTTTCAAGATCGTTATTATGTAACAATTGTCCTCCAGAATCATCGTACGTTTTATTTTCTTTCATGCACGCAGATGAATTTATCTCCTCATTATTTATCATACTATCCAAGTTATCCTCGTTTTCGTGATTTTGTTTTATAACTGTACAACTGTCGTTCCGATTTGTTGCTGAATCTGTATCTAATCTAGACATTACATCAGTAAAGGAAGATCCGGTACAAAATCCCGCGGCATCGCTCTCGACAGATTTCGATATGTGATTATATTTCATCGCCAGGTGCTGCGGCAACAGAGCCTTTTCCATAATGTTTGTCGACTTTTCCGTGATAAAGTTTAAAAAGTTACGGCTCTTATTTAAAAGCTGAACGTTCGATTGCATTATATTCATCGGATTCGTCAGAAGAGACATTTTTACAAGTTTACTGTCGTCGATAAGAGTCGGTCGTGATATCGGACCTCGTGCGTTAATACTTAGTGCCGAAGACGAAGAATTCGATATGTTCTTCTTATTTGATGTGTTCACCTCAACTTGACTTCGCTCGGTCGTAGCTTTATTATCGTACGTCCGTAATTGCGAATCTATCGTTTGTTCGCAAAATTGTTTTGTTTCGGATATGCCACTCTTTGCAATCCGTTCTTTAACATAATTTTTATTATCTTCATCTTCTGTTGAATCATTCTCATGTGCTTTAATGAACTTTTCGTTCGTGGAGCGTTGCAAATCAAACGAAGGATTTTTCATCTCGCTTGATCGATTGAACAGAATCTCTTCCTCGGTGCAAGTCATTGCTATATTGCCCTGGGTATGTACATCCTTTTCAAACACGTTAGCTTTATTTCTGACTAAGTACAAATCCGAAATTGGTATCGTAGGTAAAGAAGCACTCGTACAGTGGGACAGTGAATGGCAAAGAGGTTCAGCGTCATACAAGAGGCGACTCTCGCTGCTGGACAACTGGCAAGTCTGAAGTTTTATGTTATGAAGTTTTACATCAGTGACGGATTTGTCCTCTTCAAAAGTGATGGATGAGTTTATGTTGTCTGTCGAACAATTTGATTTCACTTCTCCATCGTTCTTTCCTAATAATGCCGAGTCCCTTTTACTTTCAAACATGTTGCTTTCACGATAATCTCTTTGAACTTGCGAAATACCATCCTGCGTTGTTATTTCTGCAAAAATACATTGATTGTTATCATTTTCTTCTTCTTAACAGTTTAAAAGGTATAAAATAATTTACTCGATTAAAGTTGCAAGAATATGAGAAATATATATATTTCAGAAAAAGCAACTTAGATGTTACAAAAGTATTTTACAATCAATTACAATATTCCTAGAGTGCTATTCATATTTTTCTTACATTAACACTATTTTGGAAGAAAATTCTCAAAATTAAGAATTTAACTTTTTAACTAAAAAAAAATCTTCAAAATTATTATCATGTCAAGAATTCACTACAAAATTATAATTAAAAGTGTGCTGAGTGAGATCATAATTTTGCCTAAAATGACTTCTACTTGATCTTATTACGATTTTGCGTTCTACCTGTGGGAATAAACGACTGGTTTTCAACATCACAGCTGTGCAACTCACGACGATCTGACACATATGCACGCCAAAACGAATGGGACACGTAGCGCGTTCCCGTGCTTGATTTATACATACCTTCTTCGAGCGGACGAACGTCATGCCTCGGGGGTGAGTCAACCCGGTCGTACTCTACGGCGAAATCCGTTTCATCCCCAAAGGGCTCCGAATTTTCGCCCATGCCGATGATCGAAGCTCTTTCTCTCTCTGTTTTCGCGCCTGATCGGACTGCACCTTATCTTCACGACTTTCCTATGTTGACGAGCATAAGCACCATAAGCCCGCCGAGTCCTGACATTGCGGGGCAGATCGCGTGAAACGCATTCGAGATTTTCTCTATAAAATTAAAAAAAGTGTACCCACGCGAAAAGTCGGCTACACTCGACCACGCTGCAACTGTCAGCAACTGTCAGTAGCCTGTCAATTTCCTGTGACGACTTGATTGCGCATGCGTGCGCGTGGAACGTCTCATAAATATCACATGATCGATAAACACCGGCGGACACCGACGGAGGATATATGTTAAATTGGATGTCGTTTGTACCCAGAAAACATTATGACGTCTTAAAGACAACTTAAGACATTTTAAAATTCAAAAGACGTCTTACAAAAGTAACAAAAAGACGTCTTTAAATAGTCTTATGACCCGATTTATGACGTTTATAGTTTTTGTGTTTCTGTTGGTGAAAGCGTGATGCAGAAGCACCACTACATTATTAATCCGGACGAGACAAACAAGGCATAATTGTAGAATCAAACAAACTCACAGAGTGAAGTTCGATTTGAATTATGCCTGTGTGTCTCGTCCGGATATCCTTACACGTAACAACTGTATTATATTTGTCGCAACTACTGTTATTATAAAGTGCAAAACCGCATTTACAACGTTGTTAATTTTTAGCTATTAATTATTTCTTTAATAAAAAGACAAAATACAAATTTTTAGTTTTCGTGATACTTTATTGAAACAATACCTTCAATATTTTTTATTTCTCTATTATAATACGATCTCAGAATTCCAAACGATTAAAATAACACATGTATTTTTTCGTGATTTATTTGGATTTGTAGAATTAATAAAAATTAAATTTTGTTATTAGGTTAAATAATAGATCGGTTTGTTTTATTTGTTCATTTTATACTTATTTTTTAGAATTTTTTAACGGAGTTATTTAATATCAAAGATCAAGATTAG
>QKQZ01030449.1:36338-60046 GCA_003595255.1 Solenopsis fugax | reverse complement strand
GGCTTGCATGGGAAACGCCACGCCAGCGGCACGTTTCATAATGTATACTTCAATTTCCGGTCCGCGCGCCAAGTCCGCGGCGTTTGCTCATTAGATTACACGGCTGAATTGCACAAACGAGAAATTCAGCGGACCCGTCATCTCCGTCGGCTCAACAATGTCGTCTTTCTCGGATGTACCGAGATTCTCGAGTTCTGTCTCCGCGCGATAGCCGTCGTTTTCTACGGCGCACACGATTCAGCATCCGCATCCGCATCCCAGTGACTTGTGGAAGCGAGACACGAAGATGAGGATCGTACTCGGCGTATGATGAATACGTGACAATGAGAACGACGCGTTTCTCGAAGAATACAGTTTCGTCTCGTTAAATGAGCGACTGTCGCGACGGTCTCTTTTATATCTGTCGTATCGTGCCAACTTCCATCGAATCACGTCGAGATTCTCGGAGCAAGTAGCTTGTGGCGTGATAAAGATAGATAGATAGATAGAGAAAGAGAGGGGAGGGAAGGTTGACTACACTGAAAAAAAGTCTAGTTATAACTACCAAATGTATAGTGGAATGGTAGAGGAGAAGAGGGTAATATGGCACCCGTTTTCATTTTATTGAATAACTTTGTTTGAAATTAATATTTTTTATTGAAATTTGCACGAGTACATTCGTCAAAGTGTTGTTTGACAGATTCTAGACTCAAAGTAATGAAATATTTATTATTTAGGATGTGATTTATAAAAATCTAATGCACTGCATAATCGGCGGATGAAAAAAAGTAGTTGTAATATGGCTGTCCATAAAAATAATTAAAAAAAATTAATTTAGCTTAAAAGAAACACAGTACCTTGTTACAAAATTATATATTTTTAATTTTCCATTGTTTAGAATTTTCCTGATTTAGAATTTTCCTGCGTTCAGAAACTTTAGAAATACAATTAGAAATTTTATTAGAAATATCATTTTATCCCTGTTTAACATTAAACAACAAGCATAAAATGATATCTCTAATGTTCCTAATCACCGCTCTCTAGAATTACAATCGATTTATCGAAGAAATATTTCAATATAAAAATTTCGCTTAAAAAAACCATATTAACAAAATTCCATGTTATTGTTTTAATTTTGTATAACTCGAAATGTGTACAGCCGAATAAAAAGTTAAATAACAAATATACACTCGAGTGTATGTACATTCATGTGATAATATACTCAAGTTTAAGAATAATGAAGAAGTATATGTAATTAAAGGTTAAAAGTGTACTTTGAAAAAGTTTAAAAGTACTCAAAAGTAAAAATGCCTTATAACAATTGTCAGTTATTATGTAAACGGCGTGCTACTAAACGAATAACTCCAAAAGCAATTGTTAAAATACGTCACCTAATAACGGAGATAATAGGGATAGCCATATTGTCGACAGTAGCCATAATACCCTCTTCTCCTCTATCAATTAAATATTTTGTCAATATAATCAAAAATAATTTTATTTTACTAAATGTTTAATAAGTATTAGGTTGGTGCAAATGAAATGGCCGTTTTTTAATTTAAATTTTAGACAAATTTAAAACTTGTTTTACTAATCAAAATAGTATCTATCTACTTTAATGCACTACTGCCAATGTGATATAAGTGCATCAATGCCGTTCTTTAAAAAATTAAAATGACGTCATCAATGACCGAGGATGAATGCCCACGAGGTAAACTATCGAGGTTTGTGTCTCCAAACTGAAACTTTTCAAACCAACGCCTTATTGTTCTTTCACTTACACGACCTAATATTATCAAATCTGATATAAGTTACTAAATATTTAGAAAAGTAAAATTATTTTTGGTTACATTGACCAAATATTTAATTGATATTATTTCACTATACATTTGGTTATAACCAGTCTGTTTTTTCAGTTTACGAATTTTTTAACTGTTTGTAACCTATGGATAATATTGTAAAATAATAACATAATAATAATAATAATAATAAAATATTATGTAAATAAATTATACATAATATTTTAATATTTAAAAAAATAATATCTATTAACGTGCGCGGTGTACGTGTTACTGTAAAGTCAAATGCAGTGAGCATCCTTAATAATAAATGGAAATTACATTCTCGTACAGTTTAACAGACATTTTAAATATATTATTTATAAATTCGGTATGGATATAGGTTGACACAGAATTATAAAAAGCTAATGCCAATTGTTATACATATACACGTCGGTGGACTGAACGCGCTAGCGTTTGTGGCTATTAATATACCACCGTGTAATAGCTGACAACAGACTAACACCGATTGAGTATTCAATTGGTGTAATTTGTACCTTATCGTTAAGTTTGTGAGGTAAATGCCGACGATTGATTCCGACGCGGTATATTTAACTTTACAGCGGTAGATTTCAAACATTTACTTTTTAATTAATGTACGACTACAAGACTACAAGCGGCATATTGATTTTATAAATGGCGGCGAATTTCCTTAGTTGCTTACTTAATACCGTGCCTAGGTAAATTCTGTCAGAATAACGTTACACAGGACATAGTAACATAATTTCCAGGTTTGCCAGAAAATCTCTGCGGTAAAAAATACGTCGCATTGTTTCATGAAGCTAGTGTTACAACGAGCTCGGTACGCTACTCGTATTACTTAACTTCGCGTTCGTGTATTCCCTTATGTAGCATGTACCGCAATACTTAACGAGCCATAACTCTCGCGTTTTCTGCCATCCGGGGCGTTAAGCTACTACCTTAATGCTATAATCGAACCCTTTCCACGTCAAAGCGAACGTGAGAGTGATGCAGAAGAAAAAAATGGGGTCATTGACCACGAGAGCTACTAACGCAGATAGCTGCTAATAAAAATCGTGTGAGTTGTATCCAGGAAAAAAAAATTGTATCTCTAAATATAAATATAGTTCATCTCTCTCTCTTTCTCTCTCATATAGCTTGTGTGAAATATTTTATTTTCTTTGTGTCAAGAGAAAAATGTAGTTTGATTAATTAAATATACTCCTTGGTTATTTGAGCGATTACATTTAAAACAGTCTAGTTTAAATTATTATTAATATACACGTTTGTCTTTCGATTTTTTCTTCTATATATTTTCTTCTATATATTTTTCTTCTATACATTGGTTATTGCGATAAGTATTACCATCACATACTTCGGTAGTCAAATTGGTAAAACGCCTGTCACGGAATGAGAGAGTTTCAGGTTCGAATCCTGGCTGGGGTAATATTTTTCGCATTAAATTATTTACAGTTTCTTTCAAAGATGCCGATAGCATCATTGTTAAATTGACAATCAGTTTAATTTGTGATATTCTATCTAGTTTCAGATTATGATTGTGTTTCAAGTTCGACGCGCAGTTTTTATAAAAACTGAAAATCTATTTACGATTATATGCATAAAATATAATAATATTAGATAATGAAGACCGTATTTGACGCTTCCTTAGTTATTTGTATGATTACACTTAAATATTATTGTTTAAATATATTACCGAAGTACATGCAATTTGTAAATGAATCTGCTCCTACGAAGTTTATAAGTGGAAATAATCTACGAGAAAACGCGACGAAACTCGGACGATTAAAAAGGAAAATACGATAATGTTGCAAGCTACTTTCCTCGTCGAACATGACAAAACTTTAGAAACCGTATCGGCAGCTAACTGCTATTAAAGTTAGTTTGGATTAAATAAACGTCTCAACATAATAAACGCCGATACGGGATCCATGCGAATTATGGCACATAAATAAGACATTTTTATACCGTGTAGTTATAAATTTTCTAGAATCCATAACAACATCACGAGTATTTGGACCGACGTCGAGAAATAAAGAGTTATATGTGTCTACGTGCACGTGTGAAAAAATTGAATAAACTTTAGATAAAATATCGCGTCATGTAAAACTATAAATAAGCTACAAATATAAAAACAAATATGGAAAATATAATTGTCAACAAAACAGAGAAAAATATATTATAAATTTTATAAAAGTTTCGTCACGATTGGAGGCAAAGTAAATCGCTATGTTGACAGATTTTTCTATTGTGTGAAGGGAAAACTTTTAGAAAGTCAACAGACTTTGCTCTTATATGTATGCGGAAAACTTTCATCGAATCAAACTTTTAGCCGGTAATCGAACAGTAGCGACGTTATGGCGTTGTAACAATTTCTTATATTTTTGCATTCTGCAAATGTTGTCTAATATAAAAGAACAGCGTAATGTAAAAAATGTAAAAGAAATGTAAAAGATGTAAAAGAAAAATACAGTAAAATATTTGTATTTTCGAGACAACTTAAATTATTGAAAAATGTTGAAATACGTGTTCCTTTTGTTTTGAGGGGCTAATCTTTTTATGGAAAAAATTTTTCTTCATCCCCTCAGGAAAAGGATGGATGGGGGGACAATTCAAAAACTTTAAATGGCAAGGGAGATCAAGTAATATGCCTTTTACAAAGTTTTGTTAAAAGAAAAAAATTTGGTGAAGGTTTGAGTCCGCTCCATTGTCTGCATTTGCATTGCCTGTATTTAAAATAACGGATAGTCAAATAGAAAATGATTCTTGTATTTATATTTTTTAATTCGGCCTAGCATGATTGGAGAAAATCATGTAAAGTGGCAAAATGTTCATCTAAGAGTCGATACATTCTCATGCTATCGCCTTATTTTTTATATTAAGTTTCCTTTGAAGGGATTCTTTATCCTTTGAAGAAACTCAATATCTAAGTCTTCTTACTTTTTGAAAAAGAGCAAACAGCTTAGAATTTTTTATTATCAGGAGATAATAAAATTAAGTAATTGCTCAAAGATAAGTTGGTAATTATCGCATTATGCAAGGCCTCGATAAAGTTAAATCTCTCTTTTCCTCAACGTGCTCAATAATCTTTTTGAGATTGTATGAATTTTGATGAAGGAACCAATAATTATTTAACGATTTTTTCTTATTGGAAGAAAGCAGTCTTATTGGAAGGTAACAGTAGCTTCGATATGAAAATTAGACGTTGAAAATAAAGGAACACGTGTTTTGACATTTTTCCATCTTTTCAGCTGCTTCAAAAATACAGAGGATGCGAAGAGACTTTAGAGATATTCTGAAAATACAGAGAAGCTAAGTATCTACTTTTACACAAAACGTACTGTATTGGCATCACTCTAGAACGAAAATCGATATAACGATTCTCTGTCGTTTATATACGAACGCACGAACAATGGCGAAGGAAGTTTTACATAAACATCTCGTCTAGTTTAATGGCAGTACGCCTCGGGGAAAGCGCTCCGTTTACTTTATTTCGAAAGGAAGACAGCAACCGCGCGTGTACTAGCGTGGCGTGCTGGAATCGTTAATCAGCGTTAAGAAACCGTGAATAACGCCTCCGTTCTTCCCCGCGACCAGAATAGTACGTGCGGGCAGCTACGCACACATGCTATCCATCCTCAGATGGCCACAATGGGTAGGCGTATGCATGCATTCTACCGTCCCCCTCGCGCGCGCATTAATGCAACGCGTGCCTCGGGTTAAGGTCGGGGAGGGGGTTATATACGGCGATCTTCCGAAACCGCAGCCGAAACCCAGCGCGATCGTGACACCGCGCTGACCGGATTCGTCCGCGAACTGAGATAGTAAATTACAGCGGCGTACACTTGGCGGTACATTCAGTGCCGTGATTTACAGTCGTCGGATCAAGTTGCGCGAATTAATTACAACGAGCCGCCCCATAAGAGCCCCGCTACGTTCGTTCAATTGCGCCGCGACTCTTTATACAGTGAATTATCGACGAGTAATTTACAGTTTTACGAGCGACAATATTTTCTCTCTCCGACCTATGTAACGCACTTTTATCCGCGTTCGCCGTAACCATTTCACTCTGTTATTGCATCGTACGTTTTTTTTACTTTTCATTTTGGATACATCGCATCGATTAATCCGTTGCGTGTGTGTGTGTACGTTTACTAGACAAATATTTGTCTATCAACTCTGCAATATCGAACTTAATTATGCAGCTATCTTTACACGATAAACTTGCACAATAAATGTATGTCCATTTTATTTTTAGATCATTTCGAAATCGCAAGCTTTTACAAGATGTTCTGAACGAAATATAAAAATGATTTCCATCTGTTTGAAGTGTCATATAGATTTACGTTACGGCGGATACGACGTCATACACGGATGAAATATGACGCTGCATCTAGAATGATGCAGAGTCATAAATGTCTAAAAGACAAAAAATATTTGACGTAATTCTACGGAGTTAAAGGTTTGCCTATGGAGAAATAGCTTGATAAAGAAGACAAAGTTTCATAAAAAAAAAAAAGAAATATGAGATTGGTTAGATTGGAATATCGAGGGAAAACTGGTTGTGTAAAACGCTTTTGCAAACTTCGATTACGCGACGTACAATCTGACATTACAAGAAACCGTGTCGTAATCGTAAAGTTATAACTATAACCTGTTTTTGCCGAAACGGTTGAGGAGCACGATGGTGACCGGAAATTTCATCGGTCGTTTATATCATAGCGCAGCGAGGAACGGCACGAGAGAAATTATTGATCTCGTTAGGATAATTAGAGTTATCGGATTATGCGGTGAAGGAGATTTAGCTCAGAGAAGCGGAGTTAACTTGCGGGTTGACTTCGGATCGATTACGACGACATTTGGGATCATGTACTCGTCTGAATTGTTAATTTCACCAAATGGATGGTAACCTACGAGAAAGGATGCACCGCGATCTTCCATATTTTACATAACCCAGGGAACCCATATTTTATATAACCACCCTCATTTTTCAATGAAGGAAGATTTCGTTCCGCATGCCAGGAATAACAAGTGCGGAAGATTTTCGTCCGCGGTAGAATGTTTCCTACCCTTTCATTGTGGAAGCCGCCCTTCCTCATTTATTTATCTGACCTAGTAATTTAAAATACAGCAGATTAAAAGTATAATAGTTGAAGATATAGGAAATTCTGATAGATTCGTCTTGGTGAAATAGCGTCACGTTGATTTTGTGAATTTCAGAAAACGCTCTCGAAGTGCAGCGTCAGCTGTTCTCCGAGCCTGGAGATTATTCCTGTCACGATTTTACATGCTCTGAGGACCCGTTTGCAAAACCTTCTTCCAGCTACTTACGCCATTAGCCCGGTGGGAACTGCGAGTAATTGAATACTGACGATACACATAGCTTAGCCGGTGACTTTTCGGATGAAAGGTAATGCTTTTCAAAGTTTAAATGTAAGCCGTAAATCTCTGTTAAACACAATAGACGTATTGTTAAACTACATCTAGTTTTCGCCAATATCAAGCTTGACTTAACGAAATTTCCGTCGAACATGCGTATGCGACAGACTTTGCGACACGCGACGATTAATTCAATTTTCGGCAAAGCGCGGTAATAGAGAGAGAGAGAGAGAGAGAGAGAGAGAGAGAGAGAGAGAGAGAGAGAAGATAAGTTAGAGAATGCACGCGGAATGTTATTTACAGGTAAATAATTTGCAGGTAGATTTCGCGGTAAATCTTATATATAAAAAAGGTTTAAGAACTTTACTGATTCGACAGATCTATACGGAAAGAACGATTTTGCTAAAGTACCTAAAAATTCAGCTAGATACAGATATGAAAATAATTTTTTGTTACACCATAAAATAATTGTGTAGAACAGCTCCAGTTGGTTGCTAGAATGCCAAAACTTTTTGAAGCATTGCTAATTATGAACGTCGTCCTTGATAATTATTTTGATGATAAAATTATTTTCAGATCTGTACCTAGCTAAATTTTTATGTACACCCACGGTAATCGATTCTGTCCCTCGGAAAATTTTCCAAACTGAGAAGTAACCACCATTCTTAATACTCATAGTCCATGATTAACGTAACGACAGAGCTTACAGCCACTCCGGCCACTTACGCATTTGAAAGAAAAGATACTGGAATACACAATCACGAAAGTGAATCATGATTCTAAACAATATTTAAATATAAAATAATAAATTATAAATGTCATATAGGTTTATGATACATTGCATTTTACTGAAATATTAAAATCTAAACAATGCTTCTTACACTCACTGTATGTATTCCGCATGCTGTAACAAAATTGTTTGCACATTCACTGTATTTATTTATTTTGAAACTTCCGAAAATTTAGGTTACTTCGCCTTTATGTCAAATGCGATCGTAAGCGGCCGGAGCGGCCGTAAGCTCTATTGTTGCGTAAATTATGGACTGTGAGTATTAAGAATGATGGTCACTTCTCAGTTTGGCAAATTTTCCGAGGAACAGAATCGATTACCGTGGGTGTATATTAACAAAATTGTTTTTTTTCCGTGAAACCGCAATGTATATCAATTTTCTATGTCAAAGTAGCAAAGTTTTACAGCTAAGTAAAATTAACTAATCATATTTGTTATAATAATAACAGTAAATTTGTTAATATAGCAAGACAATTTTCTGCAAAAATCAATCGAATATATAAATTAAAAATTTTAATCAAACATACTAAGATGGCCTTTGCTGCTGTAATAAAGAAAACATATCAATTTTTATTGTACCAAAAAATTGGTTGCTCTAACAATTTATTCATTGCTTTCAGACTTTATACATTTAAACTATCAAATCTCCTTAGTTATGAAATATGAACTTGCGCAGCAAAGCAACTTTACTACAGCTTTACTAAATCACTCAATCTATATTTCCGTGTAAGCTTTCGTGCGTCAGTTAACATTAAACGGAGTATCATTTAAACATCATGTTGCACCTAGGCGAATTCTCACCGCGGAATGAGCTGCTGCCACAACGGTGCGTGCTTAGAAATGAACCGACATTAATTAGCGCGTTGCTTGCAATCAGTCATGTTGATTCGGTTGACCGCTGACAATTTGTTGCCCGATCGACGAAACGTGTTTGTTTGTTTAACGACTGCAGGTTAAACAAACGCCTTCGTACCTCCGAACTCTCCATCAAAGACACGTGCGTGTTCGGATTCGATAAATTGTCGACAGGTACGCTCATTACGCATGTTACCTGAAATGCCTTGCAATATCGTAAACGTGCATATACGGTACATAAATACGAGTAAAGTCTAAATTTTCCCTCGTTCGTTTATCGACCGCGTTATTCTTCTGTCTACCGGAGAGATTTTTTTCATCTTGCATGAATTGTTATGCATTATCTATTTCACATTTCGATGTAACGAGGAACGCGAGAAAGCACGTAAGCTACATTTTCCCCGTGCTTCCAACGCTTTATGTCTGCGTATCAGCAGGAGATATAGTGGCTGGATACACGCATACGAAATGCCCGATGTCTATTATACGAGAGCCCAGAAGTGAAGTCGGGTAAGAAGTGAATGGTCTTACTGGTTGAATGATAAGCATCAGTATCTCGTTCATTTTGCATACGTGCGGTTGTCTGTTTTCGTTCAGAATTTACGAGAAGATAAGACGAGCTGATCTTTGAGCGAAGTTGGGCCCAAAGTTTCTTTGACTTTTAAGATCCCCTTTTTAGAAGGCAGGAAGATAGAGCCTTGATAGATACGTTCGTTGACGACGTACAATTCGGAGAGATAGAACAAAAACGCTCCGCAATATTCGTTGCAACTAAATTTGACCGTGCACGTTGTGCGCGACGTAAAACGAAATTAAATTTGATAAAAGATCGGTCGTATATCGCGACCATGCTACGTTCCGCATAGGTCGTGCGCGAGATTTACGTACATGGTTGCACAAGCGCCCACGATTATTAATCAAGCTTACCTTCCCGAACTTGCCACAACGTTATTAGCTACAAGCTCCCGTCTCATAAGTCCGATAAGCATTGCTGCGTATCGATATTCACTCGTTAATCAGACGCCGATCCGCGATCTAATCTCTCTAAATACCCGTGAGACGTGCGGGTTAACATCGCAGAAGACGATGGAAGGCTGTCTCGTACTTAGAGGAGAGTTATCGAATGCTTGTATCACATAAGTTATTTTTATCACATTTCCCATTTGGGAATGATTTGTACGCATAAATGTTGTAAATTGTAGCTCGATGTTTCAGATACTTCTTACTATGTACAATGTTTAATCTTCCACCACTAATAACAAATTAATTTATTATAAGTTTTTTATGCTGCAAAAAGTAGGATTTTCCATTGATCGGGCAACAAATTATCAGCGGTCAACCGAGTTAACTAATTGCATGCAACGCGTTAATTAATGTCCGTTCATTTCTAAGTACGCACCGCTGTGGCTTATTCCACGATGAGAATTTGCGGTACAATAATTCAAGGTACAACAAGATTGTAAATGATATTCTATTTAATATTAATCAACGCACAAAAGGTTATAAAAAAAAATAAATTGAGTAAAGCTGCAACGTAGGCAACTTAAAAAGTGGCTCTCCTAAATTTTGAAAAAGTATCGAAATTATCAATTAAAATATACTTAAAAATGTAAGAAATCATTGTCTAATACTTATTTTATTAATAATTTATCGAAAAAAATCAAATACTTAATAATTAATAAATAATAATAATGAAAAGATAAAGATGTCGAATAAAACTGACTTGAATTTAATTTTGCACTTTATATATTCTTATTTACATTATTCTTATTCATACATCAATTATTATATAGTTTCACTATTATCACTTATTAGTCTTACATCAATATCATTTATTGAAATAAAATTTGTGACGGTATAATTTAGGAAATTTGATAGATTTTATAAAAAATATTGATTAGATTTTTATAATAATTGCAAATATATACATATATATACAATAAAATATTCTACAATAAATCTTTTTCATAAAAAAATATAAAAAACTTAATCTAAAATTGCATGATTACATTATTATCAGTTATATAAATTGTTCAAAAATCAACATCAACTATTGTATTTCATTTTATAAAATGTTAGCACGCTCAAAAACGATATAACCTATTAAATTTTTGTGTATATTATTCATTTCTCATTTATTTCATACTTTTTGTTTTTAAATGTTGTTTATGTTAAGTAAAAATATAAAATATTAATGAGATACAATTTAGACGACTGATATGCATTCAACAACTGTCCCCTATCAAAAGCAGGAGAATAAAGTTGCACAAATCAGACCGCAGAAGCACATACTAGCCTAGCACTGATTGCGTATCGCACGAAACGACATTGGACTTTTCTCTTGTAATTAAATCAATTTATTATTCGGTACACAAAATTGTTAGCCTTTAAGAGTACTTGTAATAGCAGCACTATTACAATTAGAGAGTCCGAAACATTTAACGCAATGTGACAGATTTGTATCATTGTTCACCAAACGTAACTACGTGCAAATGTTGACTCGAGTGCATTTGCCATACACTTTGACACCGTATTGCGTTACATCGGTGGCATTAGAGTTCTCAGGTGAAAACAGATTATACCTCTTTTCCGTTTCTCGTAGTTCTGCAATTGAGTATTTCGATTCACCGCGGCGCAATTTCAAACGTTTAACATTTAACGTACGATTTTTCAGTGTTCGCTACAGAGATCGAATGGATGATGCAGACTTTAAGAAACTTGAATATCTCCTTTGAAGATATTCAAGTTTCTTAAACTCTGCATCATCCATTCTATCCAAGTTCATCGAGTGATGATGCTCCTGTCGGCAACCACCCACGCCACCGTAACTCCTTCTAACTCCTGATAACGGCTAACTGGCCGCAGCGCATATATGTATACCTACAATAAACGTGTGTATACGTGATGATCTATAGATAAGGACTTAGCGTCCATTCCCCTTTGTATCGTCTCTCTTCATCGTCTCGATGAGGCGATGAAGCGATGGAACGTTTAATTTGCGAGAAGAAATTTGTAAAATGTAATTGCAAATTATCCTCGAATAAAATAATATTGTTCTTATTACTTTCATCTGTACTTTTTTTTATTCTTATCGATATCGCCGGTATTCATAGTCGATTTTTATTTCAAGACCATTTTAAGTAATGTCTTAAGATGCTAATACTCTCTGATTGGTGGATGACATTTTAAGATGATACTTAAAACGGTCTTAAATATAAGAATCGACTATGGATACCGGCTTCAAACTATATTTTCCAACCCTTTCTTTCCTGCACTACATAAAAATATTTTATTATAAATCTTTACATAGAAATCTAGTTCTACTTTTATATATAATTTAAATTGTGCAGCTACATGTTTCATTTAAATATTTCAATTAATAAATCGAAAAGGCAACTGACACTGCATACAAAGGTCCAAAGTGGGAAGATAGGTTTCCACTTCATTGGAGTTGGCTTTTAGCACGCTTGCATAATACGCATCAGTGTGAATTATCGATGGGATCGCTGTACGCGCGTGATTCTACGAATTATCTCGTCACGAGTGTGTTGCCCGGTGCAAATTTGAGAGGTATTTCAATGACTCAAGTCAATGGCGCAATCGTATAACGGTAATTGCTTATGGCACGATACTATCCCAATCGTGTGCTCGAGTGTTTCACAATCATTGGGTTTCGCTCGAATTCACTTCACGCGACGGCTGTTAATTTTTGCGACAATGTGTGCAGATAAGGTGCGATCCAATCAAAATTCGGGACGCTTTCGCGTGAAAAGGGTTTTACCTGCGACGGGAAAGACTATAATGCCGCAATTACGGCTATGCCTAAAACCGTTCTAGAACTCGCACGTCCTTCAACGGAACTTTGGGAGCGTGAATTAGGGATAATTACTGTTGAAATTGTGACGTTGCCGGTTGAGTGGCCCTGCAGGACGCTCTACAGGAAAGCGCTGCTACAGTTCAACAAAATTTTGGATGCACACGGTAATTAAGGATAATTGCTTGCGAAATGCTAACAGGATCTGCGAGGCATCCGGGACGCTGCGCGGACAGCTGCGGGGCGTTTCTACGAAATTTTGGATGTGCGAAATTAGAGACAGTGGAGGAATCTCTGGCGCACGAAATACTAAACTAAAGTAGATCTTATTTCTCAACTTTAGTACATTATATGCCCTATATTGATATCACAGCTAATATAAGTCCATATAATACATGAATTTTCGTCGCGCGAATATTCCTCCGCATTAATCGAAATGTATAATCGTTCGCGATTTATTGCAGCGAGCAAATTAAATAGAACAAAATATTCTACCTTTCGTTCAATTATCAGAGTAGTGAGAAAACAAAAGCGAACTGTAAATATGAAGTAAACACGATGCAAAGGAATAAAAAACAAAAAAACAAAAAGAGAGCACGAGAAGGGGGAGAAAGTCAACTCTCTCGATACAATATTAAATAACTCACTCAAAGAGAGGGCGGCGATATCGCAACTTCGATTGTACACTGTGTGAGGCGGCAGTTGCTTATTTGAATACCGACGAAATTGCGAATGCACCGACGAGGGACGAACGAGAGAGAGTAGGTACGTAGGATCGGAGAGTTTGCGTCCGAGCTTTTCAGCACTATCGGTCCTGAGCTCTCGTCTAACGAAGGATTTCCGTGGACGACAATGGCGCGCGGTAATTGGCGACTTTACGTTGACCCTCCAACGTGAGTGTCACGACATTTTCCCTGTATAGAGCAATACGAAGCCGCGTAGAGCCATATACGTACCCCGTTAAACGCTTCTCAATTGAGATTATTCGCATTGCATTTGAACACTCCAAGCCAGCGGCATAGTTATTTACTACGTAAATGTTTTTACTTAATTAGCGCATGTCTTGGGGCGTTTACAGCGTCGTTTATTTATCCAGGCAAATAATTAATTCCACTATAAATCGCATCTGCGAGAGCGGACGGTTTAATTTCGACGAGTTTCACGTTGGATGAATTTGCGATCGTTTAATCGAGATCGTTATTTTAGAGCGAATGTGCGAATATGTTTCAAACTGCTGTAAAGCGAAAACGGTAATCGTTGCATCGCTGGAGGAGTCTATTTTCAAGACTATGAAATGATTGTGAATAAATATAAATAAGATTATTCGAAACTCTACGAACGTTCGTAAAAAGACGGTTAATTAAATTCCTCGCGACGGAAAAGCAAGCTGTAGCGGAGCTGTAACCGCCTACACTTTGTTATTTCATCGTGTCGATAGTTAGTTCACGGAGAGAACTTTTTGCTATATTATATTTTACCGCAAAATTCGCCACTTTTACCATGTGTGGTGATAAGTTTCGAACAACTTGGCAACCTATCAAATATTATGAGTAACAATAGAAATTTTTGAAATATATTATACATAAGACATTTTATAAACTACTTAACAAAATTTTCTATGCAGCATTTTTACAATTATATTATGAATTTTTACAATTCAAGACAAAATTTTCTTATATAATGATATACAAAATTTTTATATATAATATATAATTATGTATTTAATATATTATACATATGAAATACATATTTATATGTTTCGCCTTTTTAAAATACGTTTATCCTAATAAGATTCAAACCCGGGATCTCTGGATTATGAGCCTTCTATCTTATGCGCTTTTCTTCTGTCGATAAATGTATTATATAGGGGAGAGTGGGGTAAATCGGACCGTGTTCCAAATCGGATCTTTTTAATTTAAATGAATACGGTTAAGCAGATTTGTGGGCCATTTATAATGTAAAGTCCTTATAAGATACCGAACATATGACAGCAGTTTGACAGTTCTCTGTCATAACATTCACAGAATAGAAGCGAATATGTATTTTCAGTCATCGTGCGAAAATTTTTTTAAAAAAGAAAATCCTTGTAAATTATTATTTAAAAGATGTTAAAAATTTGAAAGATAATTGATTTAAGGTAATTAAAGAATGTAGAATTCAAAAATATCAAGCGTTTTGTGATCACTTTTGTAGTTTATTGTAAAATTTGTTCCAAAGTTTAAAAGAACCCGTGTCCAAATCGGATCTTTTTTTGGGTGTTCAAATCGGACCTACATATACTAGTGTATGCTATAGGAGGAAACCTTTTCACGGTTTATGTTTGTTTTTTTTTTGGCTTTTTAGTGAAAAATGGGCCGCACTCATAAACGAAAAACAGACAAAATAGACATATAAGTGCTTCAGCTTGCTGTTCTCAATATAAAAAATGGAAAATCATTAAGCCGACCAGATTTGGTCCAAGGACATTAAATCAGTAAAATATCATGAGTCATCAGACTCAGATTAATTGAGTTTTTTTAAATTTCAATTCTAATAATATAAACTGTCAGTAATTTCTTTTCTGAATAAAATTTTTATGCTTGACCGCCAAATTACTCGTTTTTACTCAATTCTAACAAAAATACATTAAAAAATTCGATCTAAAAATCCATAAAAATAAGAATGTCCGATTTGTACCAGTGGGTGGTCCGATTTGGAACCTATAGTTCCAAATCGGACCGGAAAAAACGTTTTTACATTTTCCTTTATAATTCAACACAAATGAGAGATACGTCAAAATGGTCTTAAGCAAAAATGAAGGGAATTAAATTATCTTTCCAACGACACCTTCAGTTTTATGATCGGACTTTATTTGTGTCTTATAGAGAGCAAAAACTGCAACTAGGTCCGATTTACTCCACTCTCCCCTATTATCTGTTTATATTACAAACAACGAGCCAATCAATTGCCATGCACGAGATAAAGTTATTATGAACGATTATGCCAGATTGAAAATATGACGTAAAATTTATATAAAATATTGTATATGTTTAATCACTACTTGACATTTATTATATTTAAAACAATGAAGTATCATAAATTGTTCAATATATTTTAAAATCATTGAAATTCATAATTATACGTTTAATAAAAAGAATAAAAAAATATTTTACATTATACTATGTTAAAATATAAAATATGTGTAATAGATATTAATAAATCAGAAAATCACATAAATTTCTTCGAAATATAATACAATGCTGTCCTGCGATCATAATTTTCAGGATAAATTTTATGAGAAAATTCTCTTCGTGTATTCACGCGCCACAGTGACACCTCTATCAAATCGCTGAATTAATTAAGTTCAAAGCGACATGACTGCCCCTTCCAGATAATTCATTTTCCATATACAAATCGGTTAGTTTTAAAATTAATTTTAGGAATTAATTGTGGACCGCAAGTTCTTTCTCTCTTGCAGAAAATTATCAGAATTTATTTTTGAAATAACTGTTTTGCTTGATACTTTGATTCAATCTCACATTTAGATACAAATGTGTAATCAATTATCAAAATATAACTCATTAATCATGAAGCAGCTATGTCTCACAATCGTAAGTAATTGCGATAGTAAATATAAAGTTCAAAATCAGAACATTTAAACTGCAATACTTACATATATTTATGCTTCTATCCTTCTAGCTCTATCCTTAGAACTCACAGGCAAGGACTTCTAAGGAAGCATAGATATAAGAATAAGTGAAAGCAAGCAGAACGGTCAAAACTGCAAGCTTGCTCACTCGTGCATTGCGTTCTCGTTTTCACTGAAGTGCAATCGTGCCTCGCACTCCTACGTAATGCATCAAAGCGGAACTACAATCTCGAGAGCCATTGCTAAGTGTGCGAGAGAACTTTTGGGTATAATACATAGTATGTCTATGTGCGAAGCACTAATCTCTGCAAGTAGAGCTTCCACCGTTGGGTCCATAGATATGGAGAGAGTTCGCTACGTATGGCTTTCACATCGAACTTCTTGGGCTCCTCGGGCACGAACTTGGTGTTCTCTTCCGCTTCCGTCAACGGGACGAGAACTTCGTTTTCAATTTTTACACGAACGAGACGAAAGAAAGAAGGAGAGAGTGAGGGGCCAAGTTCTTTGTTGAATAACATTGTACATCGTTCGTTTGTCTCTCGGACATTCCCTCCGCCCTTCCGTATTCTTACGAATGGAACATTACATGAACCTTTCGACAAATCTGTCCCTTTCGCGATGCACTGTCACGTTTCCAGATTTACAGATAATAACTTTCAGTTCGTACGGCAAACATACCGTGCGCATGTAAATGCAGTCATGCGCAAGCCTTGACGCGCCCCAATTTTTTTACACGGCATGCGGCTGCTTTTAACCTTTCGCGATGAAATGGATCACAAAAGCTATTTCGCTGGAAGTACCATATTTCATCCTAGTAAGTTCCATGTCGTTGTAGATTTTAATATAAAATTTAATTACAAGGAGAAAAATGTATGTATATATTCATGAGAAATAAATTTTATTAATGTAAATAATTATTTATGAATACAGCAATCATTTATATTTATATTCTGCTCTGACGCGTTTAGATATAACGCGTGGAAAGCTTTATTTCAATACTTAAATTATGTACTGGACTAGTAGCTTCAAATTAAAATTCAAATTAACGTTGAAAAATTCAGAAGTAAAAGATGTGTATATAGGGTGCCCACAATAAACCTTCAAGTTTCAATATTATCTTAAAAATCAGGTAATTTAAATACGGCGAAATGGTTTGTTTAGTATCATTGGCGTTTAAATTTTTTTTTGTATTTTCGGCGCTACCATCACTTTTGTAAAAATGGCGTTGGCTCAGGTACAAGCTGTGGTGTGGTTGCGGAATCAAAATCCATTGTTATGATCCAACGCAACTTTTTTCGTGTGTTCAAAAAACCGTCAGTTAGTGACAAGAGCAACAGGGAATGGTTTAGGAAATTTCTGGAAACGGGGAGGTGTTGAAAAATTCAGGGAGATGTACGTCATGCATCTCCAACAAATCATTCTCCGATGCTCGTTAGTGGATAGCGGTTTCTTGAACACACGATGAAAGTTCCATTGAACCGTAATAATAGATTCTGACTCCGCAAACCATATCAGTTTGTGCTTTTTTCTGGATAGACGCCATTCTTGTGAAAAGCGATATTATTTCTAAAAGCGACAACATTAAAAACAAAAAAAAATACAAGTTGAACGTATATGGCACCAGATAAAATAAACCTTATCGGCCTAATTACATTACTTGATTTTTTAAAACACCGGATTTAGAACGCCAGAAATTCATTGTGATCACCTTGTATACGTAGCGAACACTAAAAATTCTACATTGATTATTCGACGACCGTTCATGGCATCGGGAAAATACTCGACGCTCCGATTTTAATCATTTTAAATGATCGTTCTCTTCGCTTTTAATTAATACCGTTAAATCGCCGAGTCGTGAAGGCTTCCGACTAGCAAAGTTGCAAATTCGAAATGAAATTTCACAATTTTAGAGATATCTCGAGTCTTCCTCTGTCGTAGAGAGAGACACACCTCGTCAGGGTATATATGCCACTGATTATCTACGGCGACAATCGCACAATGAGATTCAGCCATGTGGAAAAATGACGGAACTATTCGCGAGGCGAATTTGACGAAAGTTTCTCGCGCAGAAATAAAGGCGGTAAAAGTCTCTCTGCCGCAGACAGTAGATGTCTGGTGCGAGTTTGTACCTCATGATATCACAAAGCTGGATATTTTGCTGTTCGTATATCCTGTAAAGGTATATAATATTACAGGATATTTAAAATTTTATTCTCTTTCACAATGAAAATTTTTATTATTTTCATTAATGAATTTTGAATCATTTTTTCTTATTAAATATGTAGAACATTACTATTCCATTCTTTCTTAACTTTCGATGGTGGATATTTCAGTATAATCTTAAAATTAAGATTCTGTTACGATTTAGTGGATTTGGGATTGTCTGAAAATTGTATAATTAATTCATTAACTTTCTCATTCATAAAAACGTCAACTTAACTTGTAGAAGACCTTTAATTTTCATTGTCTTGTAATTAAAAAAGTATTAAAGGATTAACATTTCTATAAAAAAAATCTACAGTTAAAAGAAAAAATGCAATTTTAAAGCTTAATCTGTACATATAGCATTGAATTTGCTATCAGAATCAAAGAAAAGGATTCAGGCATATCTAATGAAAGAATAAGATATTTTAATCAGCAAAAATTTGTATTAACTTCAACAGTATAAACAGTATATTTATCTTTTTATGCTTATTTAGTGAATCGTATTGCTTTCGATAAAATATATTATTTTAAAAGAGTAAGCATTGCGAATTATATCGAAACAACACATTATTATCATTATTATGTAATTTGCATCAATGACGACAAAAGTTTAAAAATTGATCTTTTTTTAAATATTAATTTTTTTAAATACAATTTCACATTTTCAGAATATGTGTGACCAATTCGGTCAACATCTGATATTCAGAATGTACATATATGTGACACATATACAGCGATCAGGTGGCCTCTCTGTGGTTTCGGTCATGAGAGCTCCTCATGACATCAAGAACCTCAATTGCAGGCCTCGAATATGAGCGAAGTTCCATAGGGTTATGAGGGCACATATGCACGTGTTTCCCTCGGCGAGAGAGAGACAGACAGACAGACAAACCCACAGACAGACAGACAGGCAGACAGACATCGAAGTACAGACAAATAAAGCCAGTCATAATTATATGCTGTAACGATCACGTAATCGCTTATTTAATTATTTTATTCCTAAATTTTCATTATTATTTTCATTACTATATAGCTTAATAATGACAAAAAGTACAGATATTTTTTTTATGTACGTTATACAAGTGCATTCTAGAATTCGATAACAATTCGAATATGCGTTAATATATCAAAGAGTTGAGTATTAATCAAATTAATTGGAAGGCGTAGATATAGATCTGTTGTGTCTCATTACTGGATAATTGCATGTTATGTTCATATCGGTTCAATGATCCGTTACCGACATCGAAATTGTGCTTTTCGTGCCTTCATATTAGCGCCTGTTAAGATCAAATCGGGCCTATCGTTCTACGCATCGTGTCTCACAGGTAAATCTATGCTAATGTCGACTGGAAATGGAGGATTATGATGGATGTTTGTGGCATACACATGTTCCCGTGTATTTGCCTGCGCGTGCATCCAGAGTACGCACTACCAAGGACCGGATGAGGGTAGTCGATGCTGGACGTGATAGAGTCAGGCCGGGGGCTGTAGGGTTAATGCGAGTGAGCGAATGCACTTTGCGGAGATTAGATAGATAGGAAGGACGCGATCCTGAGTAAACGTCGCTCCTGGCGTCCTTCTATGTGTATAATATATATATATATATATGTAGGGCGCGCTTTCTCTCTCTATCTCTCTCTCTAGATACGGTTCTCTAATTGCGGCGGCGATGCCGTGCATCGACCGGCGAACGTGATTATCGTTAAACACTTTCGAACTTGCAACTCGCGTTTATCGCGCCGCGCGATTCGTTAAAGGCGTATGCGGGCGGTATACGTAAGTTGGCATTCACCGCATCGATGAGCCCGTTTGCGTATGTTCCGCAAATTGGAATTGCTTTGTAGAAACACGCGCGGGCACGTGACAATGCCAGGCCATCATTTCACGGCATCTCGCGTTGTAATGAACGGTTTTGTTGCGCCTATGTCGATACTTTCAATTTTCACATAATGACACGAGTGCGTCGAGCTGCAGGTCTGAAAAAAAATGACAAGTAGTTGGAAGGACGTTTTATCGGGAAAAATGTAACGCCGTAAGTTTTTTTTACTGCTTTCCGATTCCGCACTATTTTCGAATGCGAAACGTTGCATGGACGGAATGGAAAGCTATTATTGCACGCGATGGCTTTTGTAGGATATAATATATAACGGTACGAGAGATTAAATCCTATTTTATGTGTTTTTCGGTGACGGATGTCGATCGCCTCTTCGATATCAGAGAATAGATTCGATTAACCGGAATTGCCGTATGTTTTCGTTCCCGCGGAACTCCCCCGAGACATTGCTTAGAAACACATAAATCAGCCTATCGCGTTAGTCCTTTGAAACCTCGTATGCACATCGGGATCATTTATAGTGGCCTTCAAAAAAAAAAAAAAGAAAAAGGAACTTGAAAAGGTTAAACCCTTCTTTAGGGAATATTTATGCCGGACTATTTATCCAATTGCCGATTAACGGTTAATTTATCTCTAAATCAGTACCAGTAGAAATACAATAGTAATTATATAAAATAATGGATGTACACTGTAACATAATCGTAAACTTTATTAAGTTAACTTGTAGCATGATTTCAACATTCAATTTTAATTGTACGTAATATTATGAAAGAGATATGAACAAAATTTGTAAAGTGATTCGATTGAGTTCGATACAATAGAACGTATCTATACTTTTTATACAATTAAAAATCGCAAAAACTATGGTAAACTTTCCATCGCGACGCAGAATATGTATTTGAATCTTCTCTTCATCTCTCGTTGAAATTGAACGTTAAGAAGCGTAATCAAATTCTTGCCAAGTAAAGCTCTACCTTATATTCATCAAAGAGTAAGTAGAAACATAGTGAACGTAGGAGGTGTCCCATGTAAACAACTGCAAGAAGTACGTGAGATTCATGTAGATACATGGTGTGTTCTCTGAAGATGCACGTTTAGTGTCTTTGCCGAGCTATAAACGTAATTCACCAGTGCGGTAGCAGTCGTTGCAAAGAATCAAACGGAGTTACCCCTTGGTAAGCGAGTGATAAACGCATCTTTGCTGGTCGGCCGTGTATTATCAGTGTCCTCCGGGGGCTGCTGAACGGTGTCGTCGTCGATCGTTAGCCGATAGTCGGATAAATAGGCTCGCATCGACATAAACATGCTTCTATCGGCTTTTCACTGTTCTTTTTCAGGTTTATTGGCTAGCGCACATAATTCTTTCTAGTATCACAGCACACGGAAATGTGCCACGTTTACCGTAAGACCGCAAATCTGCAAGATGATTTCTCGATCTTGTATTACCATCAGCATGTCATTGAATTGAGAATTGACGGTCCATACAATTATCTCTGTGTCAGATAAACATGAAATATAAACGGCTAATAGCGATTTAATCCTTTATATTCGGGATTGCTTCCATTAAAAGTTTCATCAGGCAAAGAGAGAGAGAGAGAGAGAGAGAGAGAGAGAGAGAGAGTTACATCCGTTATTAAAAAAATGGACGGTGCTATTAAAAAATAGTCGCTCGGTCGGGACTTTAATATTTCTGCCCGTCATTGTGTTTGCTTATTTGACAAGCTGGCAAGCAGCTCACAGCTGTCCATCATTCCGTTCACTCTTCTCCCTATGCTCACCATACGTCGCGTCATTGTGGCGGCAGAAACGCCCTAAAAATTTTGTTCCCTCATTCGCAAATATTTTATTATTCATATCGTTGAAGAATATAAAATGCACGCTTTCTAACAGCTCCGATCTCCGCCTGTTACGAGCGTCGCTCGCAATATTACATTCGACGCACTATTACATTCGTGGTCGTTCTGCGTATCGCGATATAAAAACTTTCTGCCATGCGATGATAAATCTACGAAAAATGCAAATTTTTGTCCGAGCATAGCTTTGTCTACGTATATTTCATTTCCGCACCGACGAATGCCGGTAACGCCGATGAGCCTAGGCGATTTATATTTCATAAAATGTTTTCCGGATACGCAGCAATACTTTATCGGAAGTCGCGCCTTTACGCCGGACTTACTCCTGCCGTGAGATAAAGGTACAACAGGAGGAATTATGTGCGTTATAAGTCGGACGCGAAGGGAATAAAGTTCTCAACAACAGCTATCGGCTGTCGAGAAGAATGGCGCGATAAACTGCGCCGGCGACACGTTACACGAAAAAAAAAAAATAAATAAATAAAAAGGATGAGGAGTAATTTTAAATGAAAATGTATATCGCGAGCAAATTTTTACCGTCGCGTCTCCCGATGAAAAAGAGGGCTCCGCAGGAACTCGAGGCTGCAGGAAACTGCAGTGAACTGATAAATAACCGCCATGCTACTTAAACTTTTGTGCTCCAGAAGCAACAGATTTGCATATTCGTTGAATTTGTATACCTCTACTTTCTACATGTGAATATGTATGAACGTCTGTTGTATTTATTTTCCTTGCACATCAAATATACTTTAATCTACTTTATTTCGCGCTTATTATTATAATTAAGTTAAAAGTTTTTACTGTTGCTAACACTCTTTTAATATCCGTTTTTATGCACTTTATTTCTTGTTTTTCATATTTTAATGGCAACGTATATCGCGGGACGACCAAGAGTAATCTATCATAGGTGTATATATATTATATTTACCTTGAAAATATCGCAACTAATTGAGAAAGCGTTATCGCCGCTTTCATTACCGCACGTGTTTTTCCTAGAAGATTTCTCATAATGTATACAAGCGCATCTCGAAATAAAACCTTAACAAAGATTACGGTCATCTATCTTTCTCGACTTTCCGTTAATGGTCGGGTCCACTAGAATTCACGAAGCACTCGCGCGATATATAGCCAATCAAAAGTCCATCAAACGAACTTCCGACTTAATCACTTGCCGAATGAGTTTACTGTCGCGAAGATCACCCCGTGTATACCGACTCCGCCGAATGTCCGCGATCCGAAACAAAACCGGACACGAATAGAAGGCAAAATAGTGAACAAACGTTATAATTGGGCCGCTGCAGCGGGAGAGAATTTGTGCGACGACCGAGCGATAAGGATTTCTGTTAAAACCTGTTGCTGGGTTTGCCTCAACACAATCGCGGTCGCCTTCCATTTTCGACACCTTTTCTAGCACGATCTTGAAAATGAATTCGATATCCAGCTCACGCCCGCGTACCTACCTATCCACTGCTTGATTTATATTCCGGAACCCACCAGGCTCGTGTTTGATGCTCTGACGCCCACACACGGAACGAACGCTGCGCCACGAGATGCAGA